>JAJHUR010085710.1:0-110577 GCA_027495735.1 Lutjanus campechanus | reverse complement strand
GTGCCACGATCTCATACACAACAAAATAGCCTCAATCACTTCTCCATCTCCCCATGGCTCCACTTTCTCTTTATTCTATAATCAAATTAATTTCAATTTCCGTCATTTCTCAAACTCTTCCTCCCACTGTCCACGGACGCCTACACACCAGCCGTGAGGCGGCCCCAACGCCGCCTGTTCTTCTCGGCTATGTGTTGAGAAATGTGCCAATCCAGACTCGAGACCAGAGGCCCTCCGAGAGACACATGTGCCACTTCCTATTCTTGGATCCAATCAAGGAGGAAATGGAAGCAGCTTGCATGAACATGTGTGCACTCAAGAACGCAAGAAACATGCATGCACACACACACACACACACAGAGGCATATCTGTCTGTTTGAAAGACAGGGACGGAGGGATTCGGTCTCCTCC
This sequence comes from Lutjanus campechanus, assembly GCA_027495735.1. Lineage (NCBI taxonomy): Eukaryota > Metazoa > Chordata > Actinopteri > Lutjaniformes > Lutjanidae > Lutjanus > Lutjanus campechanus. The sequence continues at coordinate 110,166 of JAJHUR010085710.1, read as the reverse complement.
AACAGATGGCTACCATGCCTTGGGCAAAGAGCAAGTCTGGACAGCAAACTGACAACTGCTGCCAAAGCAGAGAGGGATGAGAGGACCAAATCTCTATGTATGTTAAGTCAATGTAATGCAAGACTAATGAAAATGGAAGAAAACTGCATTTACTCCACACATCAGGCATTTGATGACAATCCTGTGTAAGGACACAAATTAGAGGTAGACTGATTAAACAATTAACTAACAAAAAATATTGGTATCGACGAAGGCGCTAAGAAAATGTTGATTGAATATTGGCTGAAGTACACTGAAGTAAATTTTTTTTAGCTCAGATTGTATGCATATGGTGGTGGGTTCTGTATATTATGACAGCTTCCCTAAAATTAGAAAAAAAGCAATTTATCACTTTGCTTACAGTATCGCAATATACTGAATTGTACCCCTGTATCGTGATATGTATCATATGGCCAGATTCTTGTCCATACACAGCCCTGGTACTGGTGGAACTCTAAAGTTCCAGATTTATTTATTTGGTTTTTATTACTTTACTAAACCGTTACAGTATGTCTAATAAAGTCAAAGATTGTTCATTTCTGCACTACCAGAAATGTGAATGGGTGGGTTGCCTGATTCATATACACAATCTGCTTTTTCCTCAAACTGTCATTATTACATCAGCTTTTAAAAACCCATTATCAGTTGATCTCTAATGCACCCTCAGCCAATCAGCAGCCACAGAAACAATCTATTATCCACTAATCATTAAAAGTTCCCGAAACATAAATGTATGTTCTTCCTCAATGGAAAAGCAACCACAATTAAGCAGTTAGACCCGTTTGGGAGAACTCACGCCTTCAACTTGTTAATTTACAACATGCTTTACTATGAATGGAAAACCGCTCTCGTCCTGCCATGATCAAGACTCTGATCATGGTTACAATTGATCAGTCATTAACATCACCAATTCAAAGCATGAAAAAGAAAGGAAAACTTATGTATGGGATCACAAATATGCAGAAAATGAATGAAGCTGAAGAAAATGAAGCTTGAAATGCTGTGTGGTAGTTGTGCGACTCCTGCAAAGGTTATTAGTCACAGGAGAACCACATGGACGATGCACCTCCTGAGCAATTAGTGGGTGTAAAGATTAACCATTACATATGAGAAAGTCAAGAGTGCAGAGGAGGGTGACAGAAAGGAGGAGACAGCTTTCATGTTAGTCATACTAATGAAGAAAAAAAAACAAATAGGAAAACTATTAAGTGAAAAATTTGCAAAGATCAATACAAATGCCAAGTAACTATTCTCTGTGTGAATCACAGTGTATATCTCTACTGTCTGTATCAGATTGCAGGTAATAGACATATTGAGAGTCATAGAGGTACACAAACGCCTACTAGCAATACACTACGTCTTCCCTGAAGGAAAGGATGCTGCACAGACATCCTCTTTCCGTCAGACGACTGAGACGAAGAGGGCTGCTGAGTGAGGTAAAGCAAATACAAGAGAGGGTAACAACACTGAGGTATCATGTTGAAATGTGTCTGAGAGGCGTTCAGTTGATAATGGAGCTCACAGGATCGCAGCATTCTGTCAGCCTCTAAAGTGTACAAGAAGCACGATGTTCTGACAGGCTACTGGGACCTCTAACAAAATGTCTTCTGTCTCCTTTCTCCTAGAGCAAAACACAAAGAAGGAAACAACAGCTGGTTGTGTGATAGACTGACAGCTCACTGCTAGTAATCTGTACACGTCCAACCCCCTGCAGGTGCTGTCTTACCTTTCCAGACCAGCTGATTGGGACCCACATTACATGACACACTTCTGTTGTCCATATTATATTTATAGTCAAAGATAAAGGAAATCTAATTTTCTCATTACAGTTTCTTGGTCAAAATCCCGCATTACGTTCTTTAGCAAGATAAGATTGTGAGGCAAGGATCTTCAGAAATTGTAGCGTCAGGTGTCAGCAGTTTTGATGCGACAATGAAGCCAAGGAGAAATATGACACAGCAAAAATATCAAGGGCTAGTTTTTAACCTGTGAGGTACCTCTGTCTCACCCTATTCATGATCTCTCTGTCTAAAAGCAACTTTCTCAACTCCCCTAGCAACAGTTTCTCCCTTGATGACCTTTTCTACACCAGCAGCATGCAAGCCCACATGCACAATTACTGCTAAAGTAATTAGGAAAATTATATGTTTCACTAATTGGATAGATGGAAAAAGGGATATGGAGCAGGTAATATCTCTAAACCACCTGCTTTCCTAGTCCACGGGGAGGGGAGGCTGAGGCCTGGTGAGACAGTGGTGGAAGTCAGAAGTGCTACGTGAAGGTGAAGTGCTCTTTGGAGAACAGAGGTAGGACAAAAGTCAGCAGGGGGCAAGAGAAGAAGAGGTAAGAGAGTCTCGAAGACGGAAGGCTGGGATGAGTGGGACAGCAAACCATTAATCGTAGCAGACAGCAGAGAGGTTCAACTGAGGGGAGTGAAAGGTAAAGAGAGGAGAGAAGAGGAGAGAAAGAGGGAGACGGCCTTAAGAGACCCTGATAGGACACTAGACTGAGGTCCCACTGTGAGGGTACCAATTGAACTGCCGAATCCCTGCCCTTAACTACCCATGATTCAAACAAACTTCAAATCAACAACCCCTGGGGAGCAGATGAGTGTCTAAGAATCTAATCCAGGAACACAATGTAACAAGGAAGCTCCAATCAATCCGTCACCAAACTGAGTCAGCCAATAATTAATAAAAAATCACTCAACCACGCTCCTAAAATGTGCCAATGAGGAAAAGGTAGGTTGAGGTCTCTCCCACTCTCATTTCTTTCTTGGCTTTGGCCCAAGTGTCTCTCCTGCCTCATTTCATCAGCTCTGGATTGTACTAGTGAAACCGTTTGACAGAGCTGTGAGCAGGAGAGGCTATCAGGCCCGCTACAGCACCATGAGCAGTAATCACAGCCCCACCAGATGGAATGAATCCATAATTGATGGTGATTTTTGAACTGTTTGCAGGGATGAAGGAGCTTCAAGCAGAGGGGTGCTGGACGTCTGCAGCCCTGTGAGCTTTTTGTAAAGTGCTGTAACATCTGGAACAGGCTTTCTCTGCCATGGTGCTGTATGAAGCAAATAAACAAGCCCAAAATGACCTTTAAACACACTACTACTAACATGTTCTCCTATGATGATTAACATCTTGTCGTAGTTGGTATTCAGTGATTTGTGAAAAAGTGTTAAAATGATTGTATAACTTCTTAACTACCAATTGAATTAACTCAGCTGCTCATTTGATCATAATGTTCATTAGTTTTAAGCACTTAACATCACCTATGTGTGAGTTGGTTTTACTGTACAGGTTGGTGAGGTGTCCCCTGATCAGATGAGACATTTTTATATTTTTGAAGGACCAACAACCTTGTCATAATGAAAACTAAAATCACATTTTTTATTTATTTATTTATTACTCCCTCTATAGTCCAGGACTATTCCTGAATAGTCAACTAAAACATATAATCTACATACATTCTCAAGGTGTTCGCCAAGAATATGAATAGAAAGGACTTTGTTCCTGAAAATCTCTATTTCTCCATTACGTATTTCTGGCTATTTTCACAACCAACTTCCAATTACTAAAATCTGAAGAACATTAATATCGCCATCTAAAAAGGTACTTTCAACAGTTACTGTGGGCCACTGTCTAATATCATCAATCCAATTATCCATGCTGTCGCAGTCAGCAGGCAACAGCAGACACCATGTCTAGAAGGAAACCCCAGACCCGCGAAAGATTTTGTGACAGTGATCATTTTAACCAAAACCATGAGAAAATCTTGCAAGAGGTTTGCAAATCTTGGGTTAACTTCTAGACGCGACCAACAGACAGACACCACAACGTGCCACCATATTAACTGTGGCGCCACTGTATGGCGGAACACACAAGGCAGTCGTAGGATAATTAACTTAATATCATGGGATAATTAATTTAATATCATAAACATGCAACAACTAGTTGACTAATAGCTTGAACTTACAATGTCAGCTAGGAAAATCATTAGTCTTAAAACAGCCCTATTATACAACCTCAAACAGAGCTGCAGTGTAGCTGATAATGGTATTATTTTTATTTTTACAATTGATATCAGTAAATAGATCTGTGAAAATTATTTAAGTAAACTGCACATTTTCTAAGAGCAATTAGTCAAAAAATAAAAAGCTTGTACAAACAAATATCTTTCTAAAGTCAAACACCAAGAATTGACCCTTCATTAAGCACTGCCCTCCTTAGTTACTGTTGCTATGCCCACCAAATTTTCCATTCTTGCACTGCATTTATGCAGTTTACAGTGATAACGGTGACAGATTTAAGATCAAAATTGTGAGTAATTGTTGAAACATGAGGTCTTGGAATCCTTAGAGAAATAAACAAAAGCAGATTTGAGCTAGCTTACACCATAACAAATATTGGTCACATGGTGAAATACAGCAGGCATATCTACATGATAGATGACAGAAATACATTCATTAACATGGGAAAAGGAAGTGCAAGGACTCAATTAGTGCAGTGGACCTCGAGATGGGTAACCCAGCCAGAGCAGCCAGCGAAAGAGAGGCAGAGTAAGAGCTAAACTAACCTGGCTTAGACCTAAGACAGCGAGCCAGAGTGAAATGCACTATTGTCAGCCCACTTCGATTCTGCATCAGCTCACATCCTCCTCAAATCCCCATATAACAAATGCAGATGCAGTGGTGTCTAACAAGTTTGATTGTAGGTAAAGTATTTGTTAGCCAGACATGTTAACATTCACATCTTATGTTAGAGCAGATGACGTTTGTAGAGCTTAATCCATTCCTCACACGTGTGCACTTGTGTTTCACTTTTTTGCAGAGTATGAAAAGACGCCACCGTCCAGATTAATGAAACGCAAAGTATCGCTCATCTCCGAGCCTCCTGCACACTGCTTCAACATGTAGAGAAATGAAAGTGTGCCAGCCATAGTTATAGTTACTAACCTATGATTGGACAGTTGCTGTTTGGAGTCAGGGCTTGGCAAATGGTCAATTACCAGATCTACTCATCTGATGTTAGTCATGATGCATGTGTGTCTTTGTCCTGGCCTCCTCACTCCACTTTGACGCCTATTTCCATATAATTTAATCAGAGCTTACATCTTGCAGGCATCTGGTGAGGTCAGGTTTAGGATTAGGTTACATGACCTCTGACACTGCTGCTGCCTGCTGTCCTAGCCAGACACAAAGACCTAGGATAGCATCAAGGGTATTGAAAGACAATCCCTTTGCATACACAAACACACATGCATGCACACACACACACAAACAAACTACAGGTTTTATCCTTCATCTAAAGCAACACCATGGTCCAGAACCAGGGTCAGACACTGATTTAATACATCACACAGATGTTCAATCTGCTGTGATGAACAGAAAATACTTAACACTCAAGCACTTCTTTAGAAGGATAAAGCAACACACATCTTTGTTAACAAAACACAAATACATCTTGCCTGCTGCTAAACAAAGTGACAGGCTGTTTGTCATTTAGGCTGTGGGTTCCTGTTCGTTTCCTTTATTTTTCATCACATTACACATTCCTCTTCCTCTTATTTTCTGTGTGTGTTCTGTGCTTTGCATTTCTACACTTCATTTTATTAAACACTATAACTTAGTGTTTATTTTTCAGCTGTGTATCTGAACAAGTGGGGAATTAATATTGTATCACTGCATCGTGAGCTAATGAAACGTGACTGGCTTTGTTTTTGCAATATTTTTCCTAATGTTTATGTTGTATACAACTGAAATGTGTTTCTGTGCAAATGTGTGCCATGTACAGTTTTCCTGTCCCAAAAGCATTTATTCAATGTGCCTTAACAGAAGCAATTTAACAGGCTGCTCTCAAACAACTTACAGTGTGAAAAAGTATAACTGTTTAGTCACAGTCCAGTGACTAAAAGCTACTTACTTTTTGTATTTGACATAAAAATTGAGACATCAAATGCCTCATAGTAATCCACAACTGCAAACACAACTTGATCACACATGTTGATAGGTGATTACAGCTGAACAACAGTATTCACAAATATCTTTGATAGCTGGCATATTTTAGGCTCTTTGCCACAAATAAATATTGAGTTCCCCCTTCTTTAGCAACAGCCCAAGATAAACAGAACCAGATTCACAGTGAGAATAAAGATCTGGGACAGTAATTCAAGTTAGGTTTTATGTGCCCAATTTTGATGCATTACAGAAAACTATGGAACACATTATTAAGGCAGATCACTGAACTGCAGTTATGTGTTCCTGCCTCACACTGTACTGTTTTGTGTCACCCAGAAAGCCTCTCCACACTGCACTCACAGGAGGCACTCCACACAATCAATATTTGAGCTTCGGTCTCACTTCAAGCAGCGAAACAAAGCCAGGAGCTTAGCGTCTCTCACTGGCATTAGCAGTCCATAGTCACAACAGCTGCAGAGCACCCTATGATGAGGCTGAACCATGGGAAGGAGTGCTAGCATATGATACAGTTAATGAATAAAACTTCACAGCTTGGATATGTTCTACTGATCCTTTTCATCTGGACATTATAGTAAGAAAACTCTTATTCACCACAAACTGGCAAAGATGAAGGCGAACAGGGGCATAGAGTGTGGTGGTCGCTGGAGGTATCTGCTGCATCACGGGCTGTGTGCAACTCGAAATGCACTGCTGATGCATTATACATGCATCCATTACCAGCCACCCTCCTGCACTAACCTTTGTACTCAGACACACACATTCACATGTGCAGATACACAGCGAGAAGGATGGAAGAAAAAGGTTTAATGAATTATGGATTGGTGCATCAAAATATAAGCAATGAGCTACAGAAAATGTATTTTATAAACATTTCAATAAACACATGCTCAATAGCAAAAACGGCAGCAAAATCAGCGGCTTTATCAGTATTGTCCTAATACATGATCATGTTCAAGGTGTAAACTTGAACATGATCAAGTGTTCATGTTGATCAAGTAGTACGCATGATTGGCCAATTTATAAATAAGTTAATCAACTGAAATATGAACTATTTTCATAACTGAGTAATTGTTTTAGTGATTACCTGATTTTCAGACTGCATATCTTTGGCTCCTGGCTAAGAGCTTATCCCAGGATAAATTAGCCCCTTTTCACACACTCACTGTTTACCCAGGGTTATCTCTCAGCTTAATACTATATGATTCACACTGCTCCTCTGCTAGCTTTGGGTTAAATGTCCATTGGAAAACTGACTAATGTTTACCTTCTAGAATGACGTGTGACTTTTTTTTAACAGCCTTTAGCCCTGTTTCACACCGGCAGCTTTTAGCCATATGCTAAGATGATTTTTAAGGTATAACCCTGCAAACTCAGGGCTTACCCAGTGCCAGTAAGCCCTTGGCTAAAGTCACGGTAAACCCACTTTGGAATGAGCCAGGATTGTGCCATGTGTGGAAGCCTAACCTGGGCCTAAGGAGGTTCTAAGAATGCTTTTAGTTCTGCGATAAGTGCAGTGTGAAAAGCCCTATTTTTATTTTTAAAAACTCTGAACATATACTGTTTTTAGCTGCTCAGATGTGAAGATTTGCTGCTTTTCTTTGTTGTACATGATAGTTACAGATTATCTTCAGACTTTGGACTGCTGGTCAGACAAGACAAGACATCTGATGACGCCACTTTGGTTGTTGGGAAATTATAACATTTTTCAATATTTTCTGGCATTTGTAAAAAATTAAAAAGAATTAGAATAAAGGATGTCTAATCGGAAGTTAAATCAAGTTGAGATAGGTATTTAACTGTACTTGTGCTTCAGTACTTTTGCCCTTTGAACAGCAACAGAACTAGTAATCCCTTTTTTTTCTGAGGTGAAGACAAAAGTTGAATTTAAATGTGATTGATTCAGGGATTTCCATAGTGCAAAGAAGAGTTTCCACATTAATTACTTGAGCATACAGATCAATTCAACATCTAAGGACTCAGAACAGATCACAAATCCAGTATCCAATATGTTTCTCAATAACACAGAGTCCACCAAAGGGTAGAACCTTGAGAAAACAGAACCTTCTTAATAATGTATCTTAAATGGGCACAAACAATATTGTTATTATTCTTTTCTTTCAGATTAAATTAAAGAGTCTGGAAAAAGGATATTGCTCAACTTCCCTCTTACAATGCATAACTTACACACACTGTATGAATAACAGAGATCACACACAAAAACACATTCTTACACAAACGTTGAAACCATGTCCAAGGTACGTAAGACAAGGAAAACTTTTGACAACAGTGATGTACGCCTTCTTATATACAGTCAGGTGCTATCCAGTAAAGTTAAGAGACAACCTTCTGTTGCCGCCAGCTTTCTTTGTGTTATTTTCAAATGCCAATAGAGTCAACAGTCATTTGACTGTAATTATGTTAACAGTATCCTGTCACACAATTTCCTAACCATAATGTAGTGATTTATTCACCTACCTTTGTGTTACAGGTGGCATTTATGAGCTGTGATTAAAACCCTCTTTTATATTTGTATAGATTCTGACAACAGAAACATATATCAATTAAATGTTTGGCTATATTGAAATACAATATAAAGTAGAAAGTAGGAGGTGAAACAGCAGTTTAAACTTGCTGTGACATGCAGTGACTCCTTGCCAGATGACACTGCAATATGCTGCTTTGTTGTTTGCCAACTGAAAGAGGCATTCATTTGGCATTTAGGTTAGGGCAGTGAACCTTTTGAAAATAATCTTTTACTTGCATCTGCTGTGGTTGCATTTAATTTCCACACATAATCAGAATTTTTAGGCTTATGCACCTTTGTGCGGACATGGCTGTTCACAAAGTCACCAGCCTCCCAGTCTGGCCTGAGATAATTACTCCAAACTGAAAGGCCATCGATCAAAGAGCAGACGAGGCGACCAAGGCTGCCTGAGACGACTGGCCTTCTCACAGCCCTAGAAATCAGAGGCTGTCCTGGCCTTGAAGCCTGCAGACATGAAAGGCCCGACCAGACCAATGCACCTGACATGGTCAGAGCAAACATCATCGCTCAGCATTCTGACTCAAGTTTAAATGAGACTTTTAACTTTTAGATAAAACCTGTTCTCTTTCAAGATTAACTTGAAAGCTTAACAATAAATGAAGCAATTATATAATTATTTATATGCTTACCACTGATTTACTACTAATACTATGTGCTATAAGCAAAGCCAGAGAGCCAAGAACAGATGTTTCTGAGAAATAGTGAGCTCACCTGATTTCTAAATACTTTCCTGAAATATAATTTCCTTCCTTTTTGTTTTTGTTTTCTTTCAGCACTCAGTGCAGTAACTGATCCAGAACTGAACAAAGCAAAATCATCCAAATCCATGTATTTTTACTCGCATTAATCTGATGTTAAAACCTGGACTGACATTGGCTTTAGTGTTGAAGGAGAGATAGGGCAAACCAGAGCCTATGAAGTGAAGTGCCTAAAGGCTTTAGGGAAGGAAGTGAAGGTTTTTAGGATTTAACTCATCATGAATAATGAAAAAACATATGTTCTATTTTAATATTAGACCTACCATGCTGCCACATTTGGTGCATTTCATGCAGGCTGAGTGTGTTGTGGCCAACACATATGTTTTCTTAAAATACAACAGTTTGTCAGAACATTTGGTGGTCAGAGGTGACTTAAGAATGACGAAGAAAATGATTTTAACAGCTGGGGTTTTTTTTATATGAAGAAACTACGGTAGTATTTCTCAGCTGCTGTACCACATAATGCTAATAGTTAACATGGCATTCAGTTGTTAAGCACACTCTCACCATGTTTCTTTCCCTGCTATTGGTAGTCTTAAAAGGTTTAATTTATCAAATTAGAAATGCATAACTAAATATTCTTGACAGTTTCATATTTAAAACAAGGTTCTGAAAATGTGTTTTGCTCGTTACGTAAACAGAAAATGGACTGTGTAAGTTATACTTATCTACATGAAATCTTAAATAGTGTGAAATCATTACAACTCAAGTGTGCAAGTGATTGTAAAGAAAGAAAATACAGAGCCAAAAGAGGCTGCAATTAACCACAGGAAACAGACAGGAAGTTTATTCCATCTCTGTGTCACTATGGCAACCTCAACTTGCAAGTTTAAAAAATGCACAGGAAATGAAAAAAAGGGGGGTTGGGGGAATGGGAGGTTTCTCAAACGGTTCACACATTTTCTTACAAGCATACAAGCTGAAACTTGCTTTGCTGACACCTTTCACTGAATGAAAGAACTGAAATTGACTTGTCACATCATGAAGGCAAGTGTTGAGTTCCTGGTTTCATCGTTCAGTTAGTTACAAGTTACAAGTCCCCCTATTCTAAATCATGAGGGAAGCTTGGTTGCAGATTTTTATTCATATTCTAGGTTTTGACTGGTAGGCTTTGTAGGCATGATGCTAATAGTGCAGCAAATGAAAATGAACATTTACAATGTACTAAACAAACTTAAAGGTAGAATAAGTAGAATTTGTCAGTTGCTCTTTGTAAACGTACCAGAAAGATAGTTAAATGATAGTTCAGTCTCAACCAAGGACATCAATTACTGACACTTTGAGTTGGTAAAGCATCTTGAGCACAGCAAAAATAATGACAAAATAAGAAGGTAAGTGTGGAGGGTGGGTTCTCTGTAGATGCAGGCACCACCATACATTTCTGGTGGGTCGTGGGTGATGCTGGAGAGGGATTATCTTTGTAGAAGTCAACAGTGTTTTAGGAAAATCCTGCATAGTTTGCCTTTGAGATACACTACTGTAACAATGTGGAGGCTCTCCAATTAGTAAAACAATTTACTGACCCTGAAAGATCTGGTAATTTTACCCAGATGTTTGATAAAAGTGTTTTTTCTGGAGTGGATGCCATGGATGTGGAAATGTGCCGGAGTTGGAGAGTGGCGACAAGCTTGACAAACTGAAAATCCCCTGTTGGCAAAAGCCCTGAGCATGCCAATGAGCAGCTGCCTCTTGACTCCTCCAGTGGAGGCCCCAAAAGTGCTAGTGCTGGTATGAGTATGAACACTGCACTGGACAATAGATTACTGACATGACATTGTCCTCAAGGAACCTTCCTGCTCACCACCCATGGAGGATGCCCCACCTGCAGCAAATGACAATTTATACCAAGAAGTATCCTGATTTCTCAAAACACGCATCATTGGTCCACAAACAACCTTGAGTTGTCCTCACTAGTCAGTGGACCATTACCTGTCAGCTGTCTACTATCATGACAATGCATGACACCATGAAAGACAAGAAAAAACAGCAGGGAAGGTTGCTTGTGACACCGTCTATACAGGCCCCCAACCAGTTTCTCTCCATTGCAGACTCATTACAGGTGCTCTGCTCTTTCAATCATTCAAACCTAGTCACTGATAGACAGTTGCACTTTTCTTCTACAAAATCTCTTGGACAATGTGCTTGTTATTATCTCTGTTTGAAATGTCGGACAGACACATGCTATTAATTCCATCACAATTACTTCCAAATTCTGGGTTGATGGAAAGTTGGTTTAGAAGCAAACTCTATAAAAGATCTGCTATTACTAAATAAATAAAAGTGCCTTTCTGCTATTTTAAGGTTGATACTCCACAGTTTCAGCTGGGCTTCATAAGATTTCTTGGACACTTCTCTTCACTGGGAGGTTGTTACTGTGAAGTAGAGGAAGTGTCCAATTTGCATTACTGCAGAGCTTACATTGTAAAAGGTTGATATGACTTGTTCTTCAGCCACAGTGTTTCCTGTGCTCTTTTTTAAGGCTATTGAAAAAAACACTTCAGCCGACCAGCTCAGATTTAGATACTGTATTGTCAGGGGGAAAAAAACTGTGAAAGAAACTAATTTGAACTTGCCTGGTTGAAAACAACCTCTTTTCAAGCTATGGCTCACTAAAAGTTGTCTTGTTAAAGACAGACAGAACCCTGTATTTACACTTTCCTGTAGAAAGCCAACTTTAATTTCATTGATATTCTTAAGACTGAACGACAATAACATAACCTACTCTTGTCAACATTCATTGTACTCTGACTGTAAGCCCATTTCCTCTGCATATACTATCTCATCATGCCGTCATGTACTATAGATACTGCTTTACTAGATACTCCTCAACCTCTTGTACACTTTGCCACTTTATTCTATGACTGCTGTAACTGACCTTTTCAAGCTGTCATTCTACTATCTCGTGGTTCACTCAAGTAATGCATTCCCATAATGCAGGACAGACTACATATGAGATACACCATACCATACCATATGCTCTCTGACTTACGGTATACTTTTGCAGCATGTACAAGAAATTCATGGTTTTATTTTGAAGCATAGCATTAGAAAGTTTATTGAAATGGCAAGATTTGATTTAATAAAAACATTTTGCTTGAGGTATCTTATTTGAAAAGCGTTAATGCCTTTAATGGGAGATTGAAACACTTTCCAAATAAGTTCTAACGTAGTATTCTAAATTCTAACAAGTTCTAACTCGCTTGACCGATCTGCTGTTTCCACTCTAACAGTCAATGCTCCCATGGCTCTAGAAGACATCCATGACCACTCCACACAGATTTGATGTAACCTTCCTCACATTAATCCATGAAACAAGCAGAAGTGCCATACTTCCATCATGTCTCCTACCCTGTTTGAGGTACGACTGTCACTCTTAATTCCATTCTTTTGCAATAGTACATTGTATTTCCAACCTGAGAACTGCTGCCACCAATTGCTCATCTACATAAACCAACTCATAATAATAGCATAAAGGTAGTGGATAGGACAAAAACACATTAATTTGCATTTTCTTTTGTCAATTTATGCAAAATTTAGTTAAAAATTTGATTTGCAGTACATTTGGATAGGAATTCAGCCAATGATTCTGCACAGCATTACCTAAAACATAAACATCTACTTTTGGTGCATTTTTTATTGCAATAATTAATTGGTACGACAAATTTGTTTTCAATTTGTTTTACTTGCAGTAGACACCCTGCGGGCCTCAAGTTTTGCACTAAGCAATAAACCCAACACATCAGTAGAGAACAAAGCTACGCACCAACCCACACTTCACTGAACACTGCTGGTACTGATGCTTTTCTACCGTTACACGACAAACCATTGCTAGAAATCCAGGAGATTTATTGCGGGGAAAAGATAAAAAGGTAAGCAGTAGTTTGCCTCTCTGGTGCAGCACAAAGTGGCTCAAATTTTAGAAAGTATAGGGTGTGACATGCCATCTATCCAGTAAAAACAATTTTGGTAAGTTGTCTCAACACTACAGACTCCTGGAGCTCAGCATATAATTCTCTTGCTTAAATTGCCTCTGCGATTCAAGACAGGTCATCTGTGTTAATAATATTTATGGTAGCCTTATCGTTCAAGTACCAGCAGAGGCTGCAGCAGGCAGATGAGAATCAGATTAGAAACATAAATTAGCTGAAGAGGACCAATACAGCCACAGTGATCAGAGGGTTTACAGATTTAATTCTAATACTGCTTGAAAGAACTGTCGATGAAGGTTGTGCAAATTAAACTCCAATATTGACTTTGCTAGGTATCCATTAGGGCTGGGAATTTCTTTTTAACATTTAAACAACAGTTATTCAACTGTTGACCCACAGAGAGTGAACAAATGTCAAAACAAAACATCAACCACTATCCATGAGGGCTGTAACTACCACTGCTTGTTTCTGGAAACCTAAGTACAGTAATTTTATTTTCAAATCAGCAACATAGCATTTATGTATGAGTGTGAACTGAGCCTGGTACCCTGAACAGATATCTGCTGACACTTCTTCAGCAAAAGTTAAGGGATGACTCCATAAAAAACACAGTTGTGTACTAAAAGATTAAGTACGGTAAGTTCAAGCCAAGTTGATCTCTGTGTACCGTTTCTGTGTGTGATTGTAATGCGTGTGCGAGTGTGTGACTGAGTGAGTACTCCACAGGAATACGGAGCACCACCACTCTCACAGAGAGCTCTTTGTGTGCACACACTGCCCCTGAACCAGCATGTCTACCAAAGCCTCGTTGCAGCTTTGTTTGGCTTGCTCTCCTTTTGTTTATTCCACTTCCTTTCAGGTTCCTCTCCCCGCAGCTGACCACAGGGATGGCCCCGGACTCCGAAAGAGGGAGCGAAAGAGACTCATTGAGTGAAAGTGGGAGATAGATAGACAGACAGGCAGACAGACAGACAAGTTCTCTGTGAAGTGAACTGGTTTAGAATGGGGGCAGGGAAATTGACAAATTAACCGACGAGATGGCAGAGACAACTACCAAATTTGTCATCAAAATGGCACTGAACAGCTGTGAAATCGCACTCCCCTGAGGGCGCTTCTGACAGTCTTTTTGCAAGTGCTTTATGTTTAACAGTTTGTTAAATGTAAACATCATGTGCAGTCCCTTCTCACTGAAAAATAAAACAATGTTAGGAAAGAAGGATTTCTCAAACCCAGGTGTGTCTGACCAGGGAAGGCTCATGTGTAACACATGAGCTCTGTTCCAACAAGCACAAACAAGTTTCTTATTGTCCACTTAGTGCTTAACAGTCTATTTTTGGCAGCAGGGTTTGTGGTTTGCTATCTATCAGAGGGATGTCAGCAGCATGTTACGTCCTCAACTTTAACATCAGAGTAACAGTAATTGACAGGATTCTACAGCAGCAACTCCAGTTGACTGCAGGGCAGAAAATGTAACTGGGGTTGAATGGACAAAAGTTTCTGAGCAAATATGTTAAAATATTTACCACGATATTCATGTTTTTTCTTGTAGAAATGACAGGGCTTAAATTCTGAATCTGTTAAAATCATTTAATTGGCATCCAATTAGCACAACCTTTGCATATAGTAAATATTCATTTGTGCTTCGGTTCCACCCTAATGGTACAAGTAGAAATGCAAGTCATAATGAAATCCAGTAAATGTGTTCAGTAACATTAGTATCTGAATCCGCAAAGTCTGTGAAACTAGTAAAAAAACTAAAAGGCTTAAATTAAACAGTATATAAAGTTAAAATGATCACAACCTTAAAACATCTATAGTGGTAAAATAACAAACACCTTAAAATAGCAGAAAAAATTATTAAAAAACATCAGAATCAGGAGTAAAGCACTGACAGGGACCAACTTACTGCACAATAAATAATGCAACATTCACATTTGACACTTTGAGCAAATTTTGCTATAACACTCACATACTTTTTAATTAAGTTTATATACAGAACTTTTACTTGTAATGGAATATTTTCAACGTGGGGTATTAGTACTTTTGCTTAAGTAATAGACATGAATTACACATCCACTCCATCTGTGTTTACAGCCAAGCCTCCCCCTTTAAAGAAGGTGGGGTAACCTGTGTGATGGAGGTCTACAGGGGTTTGTTGTGAAAGTGAGCTAGCTAGTTAGCTGCACAACTCAAACTAAAGACAATTAAAATAGACTAAAACTGAAGGTCTCCCAGATAATTTTTGGAACTGGAAGCCACGGGTAGCAAACATGATCAGTACATCGATCGCATTTTCTCATGTGATTTTTTCTTCTGCCGCAGTGAAAAAAAAAATCAGAATTACTAGTAGCTTATAACTAACTATGTTATTCCTAGTACTATAAATAGTACTATAAAATACACTGGCTTTTCACAGACCAGCTCTGCTGTAAATAGTGCAGGAAAAAGCCATAGGAACATTACATAAACAGGGACGTTTTACTTCTTTTCTGTGTAATATATGTATAATATATGTATATTTATTCAAGTAATCAAAATTCTCAGATTTCAGCTTCTTAAATGTGAATATTTTCTGAATTCTTTACTTCTCTCCGGCAGTAAACTGAATGTCTTTGTGTTGTGGACAAAACAACATTTGATGACATCATCTTGGGCTTTGGGAAAAATTGATTAACTTTTGATTAATTTTAGATTAACTATTAAGCGATTCACTGAAAAAATAATCGACCGATTAACCAGCTATGAAAATAATTGTTTATTGAAGCCCTACTACCCAGACCTAAGGAGAACCTACAGTGACTGTTAAGTTGGTGTAGAACGCGAAAGCCCTTATCTAGAGCCTGTGTTTGGTTTGTCCTTTCTGGGCTTCTGTAGAAACATGACAGACTCTGAGGAAGAGGACCCACGCCCTCTGTGGATATAAACGGTTCATTCTGAGGGAACGAAAACATATTTATGAATATTTGAATCCATTTCTGCCATAATTTGCCAATAGATCCCTGTAAATCTTTCACACTGGACCTCTAAAACAGACATGCAGGCACACACAGTCACCTTCATTACTGTCAGTGACATCCTCCCAGCCAGTTGGTTATAGTGCCAAAACAGACCTGTTTGCTTTCAAAACACACTCTGCTCCAGTGATAATCGCCATAGTAACCAGAGAGCTGAAACCCTAAGCTATCTGGGCCTTTCCACACGTTAACAATTACAGTTCACTGAAGCCGACATGGCACAAGATGGTCATCAAACATCGGGTCAAAGATGACCAGACAAAGCAGATTAATTCATTAACATGGTTACACAGAGAGCAGTTGACTCTCAACAGCAAAAAACATTTCCTTGACAACACAGCCTGGCGACAGGGCCTTCTGGCTTCATCCAGGAGATGGCATAAAGAAAAGGGTGCAGATAAGGTCTCTTTGCTGAGTGCATTTGTTGACTTTTTTCTCCTTTTTTGCCCCTTATCCACCGTAGATTCACTGAGCATGAAATGCTCTTTTGCAGTAAGGTCCTGCTCCACACTAACACATGAAGCTGCCCAGTAGAACCACAGTCTGATCTAATGGCCACTGACCAGCACCACTGGAGAAGTTGGGTTCAGTGTCTTGACCAAGGGCACCTCCACAGTAGGTGAAATTATAAGCTCTCCTTTCTGACCGTGATGCTTCATCTATAAATGAGCATTTTTTCATCATTAAAGGAAAGCAAAGGAAAAATAAGAAAAAGAAAAAGACATCTTTGCAAAGACCGAGCATGCTTAACAGCCTCCTTTCTCTGACACTGTCTACAGGAAGTTAGAGCAAGCTGCAGAAGTTGACCTTCTGAAGGTCAAGCTGAGGCACACAGACACACAGTGCTTCAGAGGTTTAAGTGTTCATGTTCCATTAAATGTTCTACTAAAACTTTAGCCTTGATTACTCTCAAGGTTTGACCAAATATAAAAAAAAATGTTGTAACCCTAACCCTCAGTGAAACCTGCACTAACTTCCTGTCAGAGTTTTTTTTTTTTTTTTTTTTCCAGTTTTATTGCCATGTCTATGGAGAATTGATGCAAGATACAGAGTGATGTGAAAACTCATTCACTGCAGTACAGTAGAAACAAAAATAGCACTGTTTTCAAGTATCTTAGCTGTCCAGATTCTCCAAAGTTGATTTAAATGGAGTAAAAACACAATTTGATTGCACGCATAAAAAATATTGTGTTCAACATTTGTAAAGCATAAACGATTGTGAAAGCATACCTAGGAAAGTGAGGTGAAGAGCATTTTATGCCATTTTATGAGCAATGCCAGTAACCAGGGATAACAGCGTGCAATTTAGGCTACTGCTGCTCAGACTCTGCTGTAAAAAATAGTGTATATAATTAAATTTTTTCATACATTTTTTGCATTTAATGAATTTGCAAGTCAATCACATGCCTTACATGAATTTTCTCTGGGTAGGGCTACAACTAACAATTAGGCTATTTTCATTATCGATTAATCTGACGATTGTGAACACAACTAATCGATTAATCAGTTAGTCTATAAAATATCCAAAAAAGTGAAAAATCCTCACCGCAATTCTCCAGAACCAATAATCACATCTTCAAATTGCCTGTAGCGAGCATTATATTTTCTTTCATTTAATTAGACTGGTAATCAAAGGGGCGAATTGTTGCAGCTATAAAAACATGCCAGCAAAAGCTGAGTTTTGATATAGGGTCCAATGTTCATTTCCAAACAGGAGTCAGAGCTTATTAGGAGTGCTTTAAGGCAGAAACTGAGGCAGAGTGAACGCAGCTGTCATTCAGTTTCATGTGCTGAGATAAAAACACTTGGGTTGCCAAATAACGACTGTCTGCTGATTCTAGAGTAGCAGAAGGATAATAAAGTGCCCTTCTTCCAGTATATTTTCTCTATTGTTCCAACTTTGAGTAGCAACTGCCTTGAGAATTGAGGAAGTATATATACACTGCATGGTTGCAAATAAATAATTTATGCCAGAAAGATGTATGTGTTTGTTTCTTTCCACTGAAAGCTAACTACAGACCTTACAGAAGAGGAAGGTGATATTTTCTCCTCTCTTTCCCAAACAAGACAGTTTTCCATTCCTACTCACTCCCTCCTTTTCTTTAATCATATAGGACTGTTTTATTTTGGTTGATGCAGTGGTTTGTCTGGGGTTAACACTTTCTTAAACTGGTGGCTCTGGTGTGCCAGATTTTCTATTAATTTGGGCTGTTTACTCAATTGCTCTCAGCTCTTTTCTCTCCCTGGATGCACTGAGAAGAACTGTCAAGTCAGTCAATTTTCAGTTCAATTCAATATGCTTTATTGGCACAAATGTCTGGTGAACAATATTGCCAAAGCATCAAGGATAAGGATAATAATGAGTCCTATTGTAAATCTGTTCGTAAGCAGTATTCTTGCGCCCAGGGTCATTACATTGCCACCACATTTTAACTTTCAATGGCACTGTAGGAAACATCTGACCCAGGGGTAACTGCCAACAATGTAATGCAAGGTGACAGTAAAAATAGTCTATAGTTGCTCATGAGCTTGCAAGAGCATGGACTGATTTATCAGTCAGGCTATAGGTGGCACACATCACAGTAATTACAAAACCACAGAAAACATTTTAGAATGGGCAGAATAAAGCTGGACCATGAAAGCACCCAGATATGAGGACGGAGTCCCTGGTTGAAAAATTACCAAAAACAGTACTGTGTAATAAAACCAACTTTAGTGTAAAAAGGTTTGTATAATGGCCCACAAGGTCAGTCATTTATGGCCAGTGAAAGTACGGTGCATTAGTTTGACAAAGACATATTTTCTGCAAAGAGAATTTAAAAGCAGACAACTTGCTCAAATTCATGGCTTTATTATTAGAAATACTACCGCAAGTTTTACTAGGTCACAGTAACAGCTCTAAACCTTTGTGAGCAAATTGTTGTTTCCTATGTGCTTTTAGCTATTTCTGGGCAAAATTACATAATAAGAGAAATTAAGATGCAAAGGAAAAGATGCATCACATGATAAAAAACAATGATTATTTGCTTACACGTGCATCACATTTTTCAGAAACGGAAATGAGACAAAGCTTTGTATAAATGAACATCATGCAAGTCTGTAACAATGTTGGGTGTCTCCGGGTGTGTTTAGAAATCGTTAGTGGTCTCTTAACTTTTGGTGTGTATCTCCTGTAATAGAAAATACAAAAAGTTCACAAAAGCATGCACATCCAAATGTGACAAATACTAGGTGCTGGACAGAAAAAGTCTACACACTAGATAATGCTCCTATGATCATATATTAGTGTACCACATTTCATTCCGTAACACAAATTTAGGGACACACCTTAGAAATGTCTATCCAAGGGGTCACTACAAAATGGAAAACCAAAAGAAGGAAAAAAAAAGAAATGCTCCAAATGGTGAGCATTGTAAATAGTACAATAAATATAAACGATCCTGTAAATATAATTCATATGTACAATATATTCTAAACCACGTAAATATACTTTAATAAACTCAGATGAAAAGTCCAGTCCAAAACTGATGAAATACTGGTGTTCATGCATACAGATACCTCAGTAAATAAAAACTATTCAAGTTTAAAAGTTCTTACACAACAGTATGAAGTTTGTTCATCCAGTGAACTCACATCTGCCCTGATGACTTTGTGTGTGTGTGTGTGTGTGTGTGTGTGTGTGTGTGTGTGTGTGTGTGTGTGTGTGTGTGTGTGTGTAAATATGTGTATGTATTAAGCACTGGATTGGATTGGGCCTTGCTGCTCCATTTTTTGGATTAATTCAGCGTAAACAGACTGGACCCAAACAGCTGAGTCATCCATCTCTCCACTCCTTTAATTCGCTTCTCTTTTCATGTGAAAGGTCATGGTTTGATTCTCAGACAAATGTTTGAGCTCCTATCCTCTATCTGCACCCTCATACCGCATTACTGATGCCAACAGCTCTTCTCTGCTGCACACAGTAACCTTCAGGAAACTTCTGTGGCAAGCGAAACCTGAACACAGGTGTTTCCAGGTGCTTCTTTTGCAATTTAAGAATGTGTAAAATTGGTCAGTTTCTCCCTCTAGTATCGCTGCTGAGTGGCCAGTAAGACAAAGCCTATAAGCAGTCTAATCAGAATTAAGTATTAAATCAGAGGGAAAAGTGAGGCACCAATGGAGTGTTTATTTTGGAATTTTGGCAGCAGGCGCTCAGAGCAATAACTCATAGTGCTTCTGTGGTCTGACCCTGCTCACTTCCTGCCTCACAGGAAACACGCTGCACAGCCCTCGCCCTGCCCTTCCTGTTCCCTATGCCTACATTCATACAGTTACACACAGATAGAGCCTGCTTTGGTTGATGTCTGTTTCTTCTTGAATGCAACTTTACCATCACAAACTCACCCACTTAACTGTCCATTTTTATCTCACACAGTGTATAGAATCAGCATAATTTAAAATTCTAAACTTTTAAGAACCACATTGAAAGTGAAGACTTTACAGCTCATAACATGCACTGGTCTGCCTGACGCTTCACAGACTGCAGACCAAAACTACCTTGTCTTTGCTCCTGAACCACAACATGAGACTGAGCCAACGAAAATGCTGAGATGCAGAGCTTGAAAAACATCAGGATTACACATGTGCCTGGGCTAAGTTGGAACTGTAATTGAGAGGTGATAGTGTTAACAAAACAGTTCTCCTGTAAAGACAGGAAAGGCTGTATTTAGGGTCCTCTAGAGAGAGCAGGGAGGCCCTCCTCTGCACTGCTGAAACCCAGAATCCTCCATTGTCTCAATGCCTCATTTCCCCACAGTCTTTAATCAAACAGGAGTGGAAAGGGCAGGCCATTTTTCACTGCAGGCCTCAGCCTAGCATAGAAATAGCTATAGAATGGGGATCTGCTTTAACAGACTATGTCACAATTTGTGCATCTATGAAAACAGAACCAAAATATGTCTTGGCAACTATGAGGGCTGAATTGAACCTATGCTTATCACTTCAATCTGATCTGATATTTCTTTGCATGTGAACGCATAGATAATGACAGGTCTAAATGTGTGCAGTGTTTAAAAAAAAAAGCAGAAAAACAGGAAATCAACCTGCTGCAACTGGCAGCCTTTGCAGGCAGGTTTGAGTCAATGTGTGGACTTCTGCCTTTGGCTCAGCTTGCTTTTAAGGGCAGACTCCGAGAAGACTGATCGATAAGCAGATACACAGAAAGGCTCTGAGTCACTGTCTATACACAGCATGTTGGAGTTGAAACTAACAAACTATGAACAGCATTTTCTAAAGATTTATTGCTGAAAACTTTCAGTATTCAGCCTTCAAACCAAACTCAGATCAATATAAATCAAATCACAACAAATATCATAGGCTATTTCAGATATTTAGCCTGTAGTAATAAATGTCTGTCTCTGTAGGCACTACAATTAAAGTGGGCATTACGCAGGGAGGAGAGGCTGCCGATAAAGCTGTGTTCTTCCTGCCCTGTTTTCAAAGTCATCTTTGTACAGCTGTCTCCTCCCTTCAACTTAACTGGCACAGCTCAGCCACTGACTGACAAGCAAAACACGCAGCAAAGCAACTCAACACTCCCAACACTTTGTTATCACCTCTGCTCTCCTCTCAAGCTCCTTCCTTTGCCATCCTGTCAGTCATTCCCCTCATTTCTATTCATGTTCAGTTGGAAGACACCTAAATTTGCGACTTCCCTTCTCTTCGTCATCTTTGTTGTTCTTTTTTAGTTTGTTCCACTGCCTGCAGCCCATTTGTCCTTTCTTCCGCATTCATATAAAAGGGATCCTCTGTCTCCAGAGGCTGCCAAGAATAAAGATTCAGGTCTCAATCAGCGCACTGGGGAAAGCTGAGCCACTCCAGAACAGACCACCGTCACTCATGCAAAAACACACCACTGGCTGACAGCTCTTTAAACTCCACCAGCTTGTTGTTATCTGAACAACAAAAAACCAACATATGAATAAAAATATTTATAAAGTTCTGGCCACCATATTTTACAGTGACTTATTTTGTGCACTGCTATGATGCAGACAGATCTAGGAAAACATTCAACTTAAAGGAGAAAAATTAAGATAATTTTTTAAATACCACCAAGCCAATTGTCATTGTAGGAGATAACAATATCTGTGATTTAACCCTCTATGAAACAACGCAAGGTCTGCCCTAGAACTTCCAGGGATAGACATTAATCATAGTCACAAAAAGTTACTCTGCAGCCACCAAGTATTACATGTAGGTGGCCCTGTGTCCACTGAGTTTTATCCTCATACCGTGAGCATTCACCAACATAATGTTACAATTCCACAAACATCCATAAACAACCCGATTCCTTCTTGCCTTTTAGTTTAGCATTATACAAAGAAATATTCTACTACAACTAGCTACCAATGTGTCATGGCCACTGAAGTATGGGTTTACTAAGTCCACTTAAACTGTTACTGCAATCATTATAAAAAGAACCAGAAACACAAAAGGTGGACTATGAAAAACCAGAACGGTAACAAAAATTTAGGACAGAAGCAGAGAAGTCTACCTTCTTTTTCTTCCGAAATGCTTCAGGACACACCACATCACAACTCATGGAAAAAAGGAAAACACAAATGTCACAGTTAAAGAAGGCTGTGCTTAATTGCACTGGATTGTCTTTTCTCTGTTGTCGTTACATAAGTTTACATTTGGGCCATGAAAAACATACTTTGGCCATCAGATTTAGAATCGCGGCGGCTCAAGGGGCCAGTGTTTAAAAATATCTATCCTCGTCTATCCCTGACTTTGACTGAAAAGTTACTCATGATCTAGTTTAATTTTCTCTAATTCTACTGCAGCCATGGGTCATTAGGATAAATGACACAAGCAAGCTGTTAACGAGGATGTACAGAAACCATTTTTACCCGACCCATACCTGTTCACTTCCTTCTTATGAACACATCAGCCATAATTTTCAGTTGTAGAACAAAGTATACATGCAAGTCCTTAATATTTAGCTTGTCTAGTCATGCACATTTTTTCTATTTTTGACCTCTGCCTACTTTATCCGTGATTGAATAAAAGTACAGTAGTCCAGTTTAAACATCTTGCTAACCATATTGATCCCACAAAGGAAATGACAAAAAGTAGGAAAGTTGTTGTTTTTCCAACAAGTTGGGTCTGCATTTAAATATAAACCTGACTGTTTGTGAGTCACAGCTTTTTGCACGGCTTCAGTGCAACACCCCGTTGGGGCTCCAGCCATGTCTGCTCATTCTTGGTTTAACAGAAATAGTTAACAGTGACCCCGACCCCACCCTCTCTCTGTTCTCCTACTCAGTATTCCCTGTCTAAAAAGAGCCTCAGTGTGGGAGCGCACCAAACTGAGGCCCCACAGAAAACCACATAATTACAAATCACAATAAAGCCCTCAGTGCTGTGTCCATGCCAGAGGCTCAGCTGCACCCTGCTCTGCTCCAACTCAAGGCTTTTGCTTACAGCTACATGGCCCCCCTTCCTTCGCCACTTTCTTTCAGTCTGCTAACCCGTGCCCTCCTTCCATCCTTTCTCTTTCTCTTGTCCCTGCTGTAAATCCTACTCTTTCTCTCCTCTTTGCCAATCTATTTTTCTTTGTTCAAGTCTGCTACAACTCACCTTAGACAATCTACCACCTCAGCGGACACATCTACGGTGTTGAAATGCCCGCCTGGCTTCAACTTATCCTCCTTAAATTGTATCAACACATCAACAGATGTAAATCTCACAAACTCATCCAAAAATTCCATATAAATAAGCTATGGTATCACCAGTAAGTACCAGCAACTCAAACAGGGCACAAGTTTACTTTCTGAGCGAGCGCTGGATGGAAACTCAGAAATGTGCCTTTATTAGCCAAGGATTCGTGCCAGAGCAATAAAAATCTAATACAGTCTAATACAAAGCGAAAGCTCCAGCTTTGAGCAAACAAAACTAAGCCAATCATTAAGCCATATTTAAGTATAAGGGGCAAATCTCTCCAGTGAGTTAAAAAAAAGTAATTATAGTTCCATTATTCCTACAGGGCATCAGTGGAGGCCTGACATTAGCATCACCTTAAAAAGAGTCACTTGCATAAACTGCCATTTTTGTTCATGTAAGATGAAGGCACCAGCAGAATAATCATTGCTTCAAATGATAAAGGGTAACTAATCTCAATTTGTAAACTTGGCACGCAGAAACATCAATAAGAGAAGCTGCTGGGACACACACAAGGAAACTACACAACTAAATATAAATATGCAAAAATGTACTGTAACGAAATACAGTGTTTGTTTGTGGAAGTGTTGCATGTCTTTAGATTTTGATTTGACTGAATGTAATTGCATCTAACTCAGCATCAGAGTTGAGTTTCCAGAGCTGCAATGACTAAGTTACAGATTATATTAGTTATTAGTTTATTAGTTAAACAATACCTGCATGAAAAACTGCAACTCCAATTCCAAAAAAGTTAGGATGCTGTGTAAAATGTAAATACAAACAAAATGCCATGATTTGCAAAAACCTTTCCACCTATACTCAATTGAATACAGGACGAAGGCAAGATATTTAATGTTCAAACTAATAAACTTTATTGTGTTTTGTAAATATACACTAAAACCTGTTCCAAAAAAGTTGGGGCATTTTAATCACTGTGTATCACCTTTTCTTTTAACAACACTCAGTAAGCATTTGAGAACTGACACTAATTGTTGAAGTTATCAAAGTGAAACTCCTCTATTCCCAAATTTACCATTCTTGCTTGCTATACAACTTCAAGTGCCCAATAGTCTGGGGTCTCTGTTGTTGTAGTTCGAGCATCATAATGCACCACAAATTTTCAATAGGCGTCAGGTCTGGACTTCAGGAAGGCCAGTCTAGCACCAGAACTCTTACTACGAAGTCATGCTCTTGTAACACATGCAGAATGTGTCTTGGCATTGTCTTGCTGAAATAAGCATGGATGACCATGAAAAAGACGGTATCTGGATGACAGCATATGTTGCTCCATGTTGTTTACCTTTCAGCATTAATGTGCCTTCACAGATATGCAAGTTACCCATGATGCCATGGGTACTACCATAACCCTGTACAATCACATATGCTGGCTTTTGAACTTTGCACTGGTGACAAGTTGCCTCTCCTCTTTAGTCCAGAAGACACATTGTCCATGATCAGACCACAGCACACTTTCCGTCAGTCCATCTCAGATGACCTAGTGCCCAGAGAAATGGTTGACGTTTCTGGATGATGTTGATATGTCTTCACTTGCATTTTTAGATGCAACGACAAATTGCGTTGACTGACAAGACTTTTCTGAAGTGTTCCCAAGCCAGTGCAGTGATGTCCTTTATACAGTCATGTGATTTTTTTAAATGTACCACTGCCAGAGAGGTCAAAGGTCACAGGCATTCAGTGTTGGTTTTCGACCATGCCCCTTAGGTGCAAATATTTCTCTGGATTTCTGAAATATATATAATGTAAAATATATAAATAAATATAATGGATTATACATGTTGAAATTCCAACATTCCTTGCAATTATGCATTGGAAAATATCGTTCTTATACTGTCAGACTATTTGCCCCAGCAGTTTTTCACAAAAACTGAGCCTTTCAAGGGTGCTTTTTTGTTACCCAATCATGGATATGATATCACCTGTTACCAATTAACCAATTTACCTGTGGTAAACTTAACTGTTAATTGTTGTTTTTAAGCCTTCCAGAATTTTCCCAGTCTTTTGTTGCCCCTGTCCCATGTTTTCTGGAATGTGTTGTTGGCATCTAATGCAAAATGAGAGCATATTTAGAAAAAACAATTCATAACATCATTAAATATCTTGTCTTTGTACTGCATTCAGCTGAGCTGGGTTTTTTTTTAGTGTCCCAACTTTTTTTGAATTGAGGGTTGTGCAATACTTAAGCATAGGACTTCATTTCCACCTCTGGCAGAGAGAGATCTACAAGGATCCAGACTCCAGAAACAGAAACTACTGTAGCTACAGCCTCCAGGTATTGCTCCAAGGTTCAAAGGTAAAAAATGGAAATAAAAGGGTCATAAAAGTGTATAGGTGGGTTGCGTACTATCGTGATTTTTATGATGTGCCTCAGGGTAAAACTAGCCTCAGAGTTATCTCAAATATTCCTGATTAGTCAGCCCATTGTGATTGTTTATGTTTGCAGCTGGGAGAAGTAGGGCGCCAGTGGACATGTTGCTTCGTCAAACACTTTTGCTCTTTTTCTCTTTCTTTCTCCTTATCGGGCACTCACCAAATGGTGGGCACACACACCCACCAATATCTCCTTGGCTGTTGTTGTTATTTTCCTTTTGTCAGAGTGTAATTACTGTGATTACACCGACACAATCATCATTTGAACCACAATGAACTCCCCTGTCTGCTGGAAGGAATTCTTAATAATGTGGATGAGACCATCTTATGCTCTACTTATTAGTTTTCCTAACCTCCGGCTCACTAACATTCGACAACTGTGCTAGGAATGGAGGGCACACAAACTCCTCAAGCCATTGGCACAGTTGTTGCAATTTTAGTTATTTAAGTGGAAAGCACTAAACTAGTCTAGTATCCAGAATTTACATTAAAATGAAATTTAGAAGGAATGATGTAAAAATGAGAATTGCAGTACTGTTTGTCATTTTAAAGGGATTTAAAGCCCAAAGCACATAATCTAATTTTTATATTCAAACTTAAACTCCTGTACAAACAGTCCAAGTGACTTGCTGCATGCTGGTATATCAGGACTGAGGGAGAAAAATCTTGCTTCATTTGGCATGTTAACATAGTGTTCAACATTATTGGTGAGATCATTTCATGGAAACTAACCCTGTTTGAAAGGAACCAATAAACTAATTTCCCCTGGGAATTTCCCACAGTTATGAGCTCTTTACCTCTGAGTCCTTGCTAATGTTAGAGCATTAGTTTGCATGAACATTGAACAGAACTAAAAAAAAAACACAGTAAAGCAGGGTTGTACCTGGCCTCAGGATGAAGCCATTTTTGCTATGAGCACACACACACATGCAATATATGTACACATCATTGGCCACTACATACATTAAAAATCCATTTAAAAAAAGCTGTAAGATGAGCTCTGGCATTATGAGATGTCGCATGAACACATGCACTCATGCACACACACATAGCCAGCAGCAACAAAGTGAAAGCAGCTCCCAGTTTGCCAGCAGGTCTGATTAAAGCCTTCCAGGAGGATATAATCCTGGTCAATGAGCAAGTCACTGAAAGGTAAGTGCTGAGTCAGCGTTTTCATCCCATTCCCTTAGAACATGAAAACTCAGGTGATAAAAGCTAACTGCCTTCTTTCTAAAAGCCTCTCCCCATTTAACTGAAACCTGCTGAAATTACCAATTTAGTCGGGTGTTGCGATGTGCCCAGTGATATCAAAGAGTGAGGCCTAGTTTGTGTTACAGTGGAGAGAAACACTATTGATTTTCCCGAGACACCAAATGCCACACTTGATTTTTACATGAAACTCATGTTCATTTCACTAACAATCTCATCAAAATGTCATTGTCCTGATAACTATATTGAGTACAAAGTTGCTACGTGCAGAATAATTGACATTCTTGATTCAAATATACTTATTCAAATATACTCATATATTTATACACTGTATGCTATTTTTTGGTATTTTACAACCCATCAAAAAGTCTACAGCTTATTTTACTTTTGGTTTCTAAGGGTCTGTGTCAATGTAGCTTTTTTCCTGTATGTCAGTTTTTTTTTCAGTTGTTCCCAGTGAGGAGAGAGCATAGCAGCAGCATGAATCCACCTAGAGAAAAGGTGCAGCATGCAGTGTGCTTTTTGTGTGCTCCTACCACTTCCAGTTAAAAACCTCTCAACTTTTCTGAAAGATGCTGGTGTTGTCATTGCAGCTTTTTTCAGACTACCATCATAAAATAGATGAGGACTTGACACACTAGTAACCAGGGAAGTAGGGGAGAAGCTTGTTCTGTCTGTCTGTCTATATGTCAGACTGAAACTATCGTAACAGGTCAGTGCAGGCCAGCAGGACACTCAATGTTAGTGTTACCACAGACGTAAGCTTGTTGTTAGCTGTATACATGTCGACCATCTGTTTATATAGCATTAAGTTTGCTACCTAGCTATGTAATGCTAATCATACGTCAAACCCACGTGCAGCTATTTTTTTTCTCACCACACATATGCTTCATCTTAACACTTCCCAGTGCCATGCCAGTACTATTCTGCCAGAATTTAAAAAATGCTACAGGTATATGTACACAAGCCCCCTACAAAATGTTTTTAAATGACCATTTAAACCACCTGCTTTTAATAGCAACACTAGCAACTGTTCTATTTGTATGTTGTCTCCTCATGCAGAGTCTTTGATGGGAGGAGACACACCAGCATGCTCTGACATGCAAAACTAATAAATCACCCCTTTATCATTAATGTGTCATGGCTATGGAGAGAATATTCAAAGAGGCAGTGCTATTAAGTAGTAAATGTTTCTATTGTAGTTACCTTGACTTCACCGTGTATTTTAATCTGTGCTTTTATTTTAAACTCTTTGCCTACTAATCTTATGTTCCTCATGGGAATGTTTTTTTGAACAGATTTTAAGTTGAATACTAGTTCGTGTGTTGTATTTGAGGGAACGTCAGCCTGTATCCCACATGCCAAATTATACACCACACGAAATCCCTCCATGACACACACATGCACATACACACACACAAATTACAAGTGGCACAGCCCAGCCAGCGTTGCCAGGGATTTTTTTTAAGTTAGAGGGCTTGGTATGGGGTCTCACACACATTTCTCCATTGTGCCCTGCTGCTTTAAGAGTTGTTTTTTTATGGGGTGGAAAAACAAAACAACACACCAAAGCACAAACATATTTTATGGCTCTGCCACATTCTTTCCAAAAAACTTTCTTTGCTTGAGGGGTGTAAAATAAATAACAATGGTGACCAAGTATTATGTGTAAAAGATGAGTTACAACAGTCCCAAAGTATCACAGCTGACACCTTTTTAAACTCCACGCTATTGGCCAATTAAGGGGTGTGTAGAGCATGTCATCTTCATGCTCCCCTCCTTACTGTGAAGTCTGCCACTTGCATTGTGAAATTAACACACTGACACATGAATACTGCTGTCAGTTTCAGAGAAAAAAACTGAGAGGAAAAAAAGGAGGGCGTCTGCTTTCCTGTTTTATAAGTACAGGGTGTTTCACGCAAAAAAAAGCTTTAAATCAGACTTGTTTGAGGGCTTCATTGTTGCATGTTAAAACAGACTGGCAGACAGTGGTGCCCACATTATGAGGATCAGAACCAAACAACTGACACAGGATGGGTGTGCTGGTTTCCTCAACCAGTCGAACAAAAGACACATCTACTTCTCTTTTACATGCAGCCAGCTGAAAAGGATGTGGCAGATGAAGGGAGGGGGGGTGAAGGGCTGAAACAGGAAATGACATCAATCCCATCTGCAACACAGTTAACAAATATGATCAAAAATGGTAAAGGAAACAGAGGAGAGAGAGAACTTGACATGTCAGCAAAAGAAAAAAAGGTTGCTTTCTTCCAAGGTGATAATCGCTTTTTTTAGTGTGTGTAGAGTGCAATAAACATTATTAACCTATTTTCATTTAAAAATCTCCAGAAATAAGAGGAAATCTAATGATTAAAATGAGCTAAAAGAGATGGTTATAGTTCTAATTTCTTCTCTATGTGTGCCGTTCTTACTTGTTAACTGTGAAATCGCTTGTACCCACCGAGGATTATCATTTGTGGAACAGAAGGAAGCTCTGATTGGTTTTGGAAGGTGAACACAGTGCGTTTTTGTGCTAAAAAATTAGTCACAAAGAAATCCTACATTTCCTTCAGACCCCAAGAGTAATTTCTTGGCTTTAAATCGATTTTACAGGACCAGCTTTTTGAGTCTTTTGGAGGCATTAATATTGCTGAGGTCATTCAGCTGTAAGTGTAACTGGAGTAATAAGAAAAATACATGCAGAGAGCCAGTAAGGTCTACAGCACTAACAACGTCCTGTTCAGGTGATCTAAAAAGGGCATGAATGTGATACAAGTGACAACTGCTTGTACGGCTGTAACTGCACATTGCTTCTGATCAATACATTCATTGTAAGAGGCTATACTGTGGCTGTAGTGATCCACTGAACATATGACTAATATTGTGAAGCTGACACATTGTTAGAATAAGCTCTTGGCGCCTTTTCACAAACCTTAACCACAGGGACGTAACAACAGCGTGGTTTCATCTCAGTCACCTAATGAATGGCTATTGCTGAACTCATTCAGGTGGGGATCATTGAGATTTATAAAGATTATGTAAATCTTGTTTTATTGAACGTTGATTTATTTTGCAAAATTGTACTGAAGCAAGGCCTTAGAGGAAAAGTGTGTAGGATTTAGTGGCAACTAGCGTCGTTGAACACCTCATCTCATGCTTCCTTTCCAAGTGTATAGGAGAATCTACAGTTACGGGTGGACGATATGGCCAAAATCTGTATATATAATTCATGGTAATGATATACCATCATAAAGTAATTGTTCATGAAATTCAATTCTTTATCACATTTGATAATTTTCTTCTTTTTAAATTTCCATACAAACAAAAACAACTACCTCACGAGAGAGCACTTGAGTTAAAAGTATAAAGTAAAAAGTGTATAAAGTAGATGTATAAAGCAGAGTATAGTTTTGTTTTGTGTCAGACTTTCTAAATCCAAACCACGTCCTCATGACAGAAGTCACAAATCTTTTAGTAACAAGTTCTTCTCCCTCATCTTGGGTTAATTGAGATGCTTCCAGCTCTATATTTACAATTCCATTCTCCTCCTCCATGTTTCCTTGTCACTCTCTTCTTCTGCAGTGGTTGAAAAAACCAGCTTAGAGGTGCATTATTCCCGCCACTAACTGTCACTCTCACATCACGTGACAAAGTGGTAAGAAGTCCTGCTGGCCAAATCACATTACCTTGTGAGGCAGCTGAATCTGGGAGATCATGCAAGAATTGAACCAGGAGTTGCTGATTAGTCTGCCCTGAATATAGCAGCTACAATAGCACGGTATATACCATCACATCGCCCAACCCTACAAACAGTGGCCAACGAAAGTCACACAAAAAGAACTATTGTGTGGACACCATGGAAGAGGACCCACACCTTCTGTAGGTATAAGTAGCTCATTCTAAGGTAATGAAAACACAATGACTCTTATTTTCAGGTGATTATACACTAATGAAAACATACTTATGAGTATTATATTCTGTTTCTGCCAATAAATCACTGTTATCTTACATACTGGAGCTTTAAGTTTTGTTTAAGTTTGATGGACAGAATATGATTGGAGAAGACCCACGCTGTTACAGACGAACACTCAGTGCAAGAGTGTTTTTGAAATGAAAACGTCTACGTCTGACATACCAATGAAGTTCATGGATTAGATTTGTCCAGTTGTCAGACAGTGGAGAGCTGACGACAAGCAATATAACTGCAACAAACTGACCTTTCAATTACAGTCTCGACAATGCAGCTGTCACAACATTATCACCCTGAGCCCCCTGGGGGAAAAACATACCCTCACCCAGTGTGACATCTCAACTATTCCCACATTCATCACCTTCTCATGGGCCCCTGTTGCTCAAGTTATGTTAGGCACCTCACTTCATGCACTTTCCCCACAGCAGCTTACGACTCAGATGGACAACCAACAGAATCCAGTAGAAGCAGCTGAAAGATGTGTGGTAGATTAAGCGAGGTCCCGCGTAAAACAAAATCTGGAGGAAATGGAGGGCAAACCTTGGGGAGATTACAAGGAGTTTCACCCTGTACCTCTGGGAGATTGACACATCCCTCTATCCTGAACTTTCTGACAGCTTCACTACATCACTGTTTCACATCACAGCAGCACAGTCACTCGGCACAAAACACTGAAGAGATACAGTCAAACCACCTGTTGACGACATTTTGCAAGATTAAATCTCTGGTGCAGCTCACCCTCTGTCAGCTAGCAACTGTCTGCCTTTTTCCTGCCACCTAAAACGCATTTGAACAGCAGCTACACTAAAGCAGATATGAAGAGACTGAGAGGATCAAACCACGGCTGCACTGTGAACGAGGGCAGCAGTGATATTTGTGGTTGAGTAAAGCTGCCCTGCTGATCATACAGACAGGCTTAATCGTCCACTTGGTTAAATATGAACTGCTGTCCACCCTCTGCTTCGATCGTTATTATCTCATGAGTGTTTCTACTATGATAGTCACAAAGTAAAACCTCTTTTTTCCTTTTCTTCCACAGTGTTGCCAACTTCTCCTCCAAGATTCGGGTAGGATTAGGGCTATGTATTGGCAAGAACCTGGGAATATGGCTGTGACAATAGCCGAAGCAACAATAACAGTTTTTCTCAAGACCGAAAAATAGGTAAATAACTACAGAGGACATTGGGTGTCAGATTTATCATGGATTTATTTTACCATGCCTACAAAAAATATGCTGCAGTTCAAGGCTGGATTACAAAGATTCTGAAAGGGATATGATCGCCCTGGACCAGTTGTTGTAAAGGTACAATGCTAGTATCAGCATTAGCTTAAGATTATACTTTCCAACTCAGCTTACTTAGGGGCTAATCCTGTCATTTTTCCAGCAGTATGGAAAGTGACAACACTTTTCTTGGTCTTGAGAAGCTGCAGCGTTTAATAACTGACATTGTAACATACTGTACATTTACCGCCAGAGTAATAAATTGCTGCTAAGTTTAAGTGTCTGCCCTGCTATGAGCAGCACCATAAGTCTGTAGCTCTTCACTTGCATGCTGCACACACTTATGCACTGCCCTATTTCTTAAAGGAGCTGCACTCTACTCATGACAGTAAGTCCAGTAAAAGGTAATTATTAAGGCAGTCAGAGTAAACCGCCATCCCACAGGAATGTGTTGCTTTGTCACTGTAGTAAGAAAAAAGTCCATATCATCACAGCCCTACCTGATGATAAAATACATATCACAATACTGCCATACTGGTAGCTCTGTAACTGTATGTTGCTTTTTAAAAAATCTAATTTTAGGAAAACCGTAAAGAACATACCACCGTATGCATAAGAACTTTCCTGGTTTCCTGTTTTATGCAGTTAGAATAGTGAAGATAGATAACACTGCTATCCAGAGGTCGGGGATTAAACACAACACAAAATCAACCATTACCATGAATCACTGCATGTATCATGACATCAAGATTCAGTGTTTTTAAAAATCAATACAGTATCACAAAACATAATATTGTGATACTTCACTATATCGATATTTTCTTATACCCCTAGGCAGGATGCACAAACTCCAGTTAAAACTGGGGCCATTTTCTTTCTCTGGTTAACATTTTAACATTTGTCTGTTTGAGGGTACTTTAGTTGGTTTTGACATATGTAGAGGCACAAAGTTGGCCCCAACGGGGAAGCCCCCCAGGAGCAGGACCAAGACTTTCCAGTGTAGAAAAATGACAGGATAACCCGTTGAGGATGGAGGGGAAGTGAAGTGAGCTCATTTCCTATAATGGCAAGAAGAAGGAAATGGTTTGTGGGAGGGGAGAGGGGGATAATGGTTTGCTGTATGTGTGTATAATGACATGGTCAGACAAAGAAAGTCCCCTCCCTCAGTCCCCACTCCCCAAAGGCACTTGGAAATGTAAGCAATATAAAGAGGGGAACTTTGACATTTCTGGTGATGCTATGAGAGGGGGGTCATGAACTTGGGGAGTGAATTGTGTTTTTTCAGGACTCTAGCAAAATAAGCAGCATTACAGGGAGCACCATAGGGACTTCACAGAATAATGTCAATCAAGTTTGGGCAGAAACTGAAACATAAAGGTTTTTCTGCCCCTGGGGAAAAATATGGAAGAAAAACAAAATAAAATACTCACTGACGTGCATGAGCTGGGCATCCAAAATACAAAAAATAACAGTTTCTTTCTTGCCCCTCATGGTATCTAGTCATGCAGACAAATTTGGTTTTATTTATCCAGGTTTCCAGAGTTTGCAGCACTCACTTGTAGCCCAGAACAGAGTGCTACAGGGATGACGTGTTTGTGTAGGCCAACATGGAAGTTAGCATCGCTCTGGTTTCCTCCACAAGAAGCCAATGGGATTTTTTCACTACCACTAATACAGCTGTGTCAATTAATAGACCGTGTTCAGCATGATGACATTTAATATCCCTGACAACCTCTGTAATCTCATTTAGCCACTTGTTGGCAACTGTCTTTTTATAGACATGTAAAGACTTCTAAATTTCATTAGTGGGGTATTTACTGATGTATTTTATGTCACCAAACAAAATGTGAAAATCTCTTAAACTCTAGTTACCCACTTCAACCGACGTCAAGACAAGGGAACCAGAGTTGCAAAAGTACAAAAATACTCAAACTCATTTTTGGGTTACAGGACTCATTCCCGCAGGACTCTATTCAATAGATTATAACTTTGATTGTGATGCTCACATCATTGACATAAAGAACATGACATAAAAAGCTCCTCAGCAGCATGTCTATCCACAAACAATGTCCCAGTTACTCAGGATAATCCACAGATTTCATCTCCTCAACACCCTCGTTGACAGTCAACAGCTTTCACAGCAGTTTTTAATCTAGTAGAAAATAACTCCTATTGAAAAGTGAGGTGTGCCAATTGTCCAATATAACCAGAATTACAGAAATTCCAGCGAATGAACGGACTAATGTTTCAGTACTTTGAGCTCCAAAAAGGAAATGCCATTCGTCTTCAGTGCGTGAAGCTGGCTCAAGAAGTCTCAGCGGAGAAAATAAAATTAAAAAAAACTCAGTAGTTCGAGCCAAAATTATATCTACATGACTGGATCCTCTTATGATTAAGTGGGTGAGATTTTTGTGTAATTTGGGTGAACTGACATCAAGAAAACACATTTGTTCATTCTTTATCTTAGCTCATATCCTTCAGTCTCTCACTGAGACAGCTTTGCATTTTGCAACAGTTCCTGTATCTGTGCAGGGCTGTCTGCAGGCCTACATGCTGCAGTATCTACTTCCCCCTCCTACACACATTATCGGAGGTAAAGGGCGTGCAAAGGAGAATCAGGCTCGTGATCTGGTCCTGTGTCAAACATCGTCACACCCTGTGATGATCAGAACCAAGATGAATCCTGAGGTCTGCACCCAAAACAGTTAAAACTCACTGGGGATGTTTCTTGTGACTAATTACCCTGTCAATTAAATGGAAATTCTAATTTAGACTAGTTGACAAAGTCACATTGCACTATTGGCCAAAAACATAACTTAGTATACTGATTAGAAAGAAATGTCTTTTTTTTTAAGTACATAAATTTAAAAAAAAAAAGACACAAAACAGTGAAACACCAGGGATGCTGGAAGTTTTATGTAAGAAAACAGTCATAAACAGTCATAAGTGAGCACAATTTATTAACTATTTAATGATTACTGCATGTATTAGAGCCATTTGAAGCCATTTATCACCTTCTTCAATGTCACAAATCGTGTTCAAAATGCAACTTAAATGTGTGCAGATTAGCACCCGTGCATTATGAACCTTGCTCACTGTCATACACGATGTTATTTTTTCAGATCGCGTGGGATCACAGCCTCCGTGGTTAACATACAGTACTAGCACCAGCAGCCTGCTGTCCTTGCAGGTTAACGTCCACATGCCTTTCCTGAATGCAATTACACGCAGCTCCATTTCAGTAGTTATATGCCAGTTTATTCTGACACAGCCCGCATATAACCTTATTTCCATTTTCTAGACCAAAATAATGCCAAATCTTGCTGTCATAAGATAATAATATTAACAATAATAATAACAGCAACAACAACAACTTTATTTATATGGCACCTTTAAACACAGAGTTAACAAAGTGCTTTGACATAACAACATGCCACAGCCAAAACAATGAGGCCAAACAGAAGCAAGACAAAATTAGGCTTTTTTGACACAAGCTAAAGACATCAAAACATAGTAAAAAAGAATAAGGCGGAACAGTTAAAGAGATAAGAACAAGAAAAAAGAAAAGCATGTCATTAGGAATAAATAGAAATAAAGGGTCATCTGTCCCATTTTACTGAATATAACATCAGGGCCATCCTGGCATTAGCACAGGAGGAGGGGCTGCTATCTGCACGAGCTGCAGTCCCAGTTAGTAGTGGGTGGCTGCATAACATCTTGGAGGCAACAGTTAATCAGCGTTGTACATTAATAAATGGTTTATCCGACTAGTATTTCAGGTTGGTAGCAATGTTTAATCATTCAGTCGACTAATTGCACCCACCTCACTAAAATATTCAACTCAGTGCAGCTGTAGTGTTTAATGACACAGCAGGAATAAAGCACATATAAAGCAAATCTATGAGCTATGTGTAGAGGATGGGATTTAGGCAGTGGTGGAGGATTTTTCTAAGCTATCTGTATTTCCAGAGCAGAGAGGATAGTGCAGCATTGTCCCTGTGGACTCGCACTGAGACACACAGTCTGCAGGAGCAGGCTTTATCTTCGGAGCTCTCCCTGTAATTGCAGGATATTCGGCCCCTTCACACACACACTCACAGATCTGCTATCCAGTGCGTCATACGGCTAATTGGGCAGCACCGTGGTGCAGACTGTTGAGTAAACACGGTCAAGTCACCCTAAAACACAGGGCAGCAGCTCATGTGATAAATCTTGTAGAACTGGCACATTTTGAGCCAATAGAGCTTGTTGTAAATATCAGTTATACAATGCAGCTGCTAAGTAGCTGATGTTCAGATGAGATTTCTTGGGGAGCTGTGAAAGTGTCTTCTGCTGCCAGAGCAGACACTGTAGAGCTGTTTATACCTGAGGAACAGGTCAGCCTGCTTCGCTTTCGCCAGAGAAACCCAGGTCTCTATAATCAGCCAGCTGTAATTACACCTGACACCCACTAAAACTCAGACACTGACTTTAATATGAGGGAGGAACTCTCTGTCTGTGCAGCACTGACCACATGGGCTGACCAGCGTTAGAACATGTCACCTTGTGTTGTCATCGAACACAACTATCTACAGTAAATAGTTGACTGTGCTTGAGACTTGCGTTTAGGTTACAACATGCTGCTAAAACTTGAGTTTCATTCAACACAAGATACACCTATGTGACATGAAATATTTCCTTTAATAATTGATGTAACTCTTCACTGTTTTTGTTTTTGTGTGTTTCTGATCACACCTCTTTAACCTGGAGAGGAAATGGAAATTTGGGCCTGACAGGAGCAGCTTTCCAGAATTTTGCAGGCCGGTCAAACACCTCTAATCACAGACTGGCAAAGCAATAATAATGGGATCATATCAGAGGGAGGCTCGAGCTCTTGGCTTCTCTGACCACACTATTTCAGTAGCTATAGCTCAGGTTACCCAGCTCAACTCTGCTTTAGACTGATGACTTTCACAAACAGTAGCAGTGGCAGGGCTAGTCGATAGAGGCCCTCGCTCTCTGATCAATACCGTGTCTGCAGTGCTAGGCTCTGAGAAAGTTACCTAATCAAACCATTTAAGAGAAATGAAGGTAAATGTTTGTTCATCTGAAACCCACAAGAGGAAACTGTCATCAAAGATGTGTGACAGACAGTGGTTCCAAACTAATATAATTAGCTGAGCTAAAATCTCACCCTGAATTGTTTGGCTGTGGCCTTTCAGTGCAATGAAGATACAAAATCTAATAATACATAAATTAATTAATACATAAAGAGAGGGAAATTTTTAAGTATAGTCAGTAGAGTTCCATCTTCTTTAATGTCCCTCTGTCAAAAGACAAGGTGGTGTTACATTGCTGTCTGCACCTTTAAAAGACTATTCCTGCAAAGATAACCTCCAATTATTTTCATACCAGAAGTTTATCTGATGGGTGCTGTGGTCAAATCTCAGTTCAGGTGATGATGTGACACTAACTGTCAGACAAGATAAACCTTCCAGGAAAATCCATTCGTGACACAAATGGACAGGCTCCAATTTCACATTGCTGTTACAGCTTCATATTAAATCACTCTGACCTAAAAGTAGCCATTAAAATTTAAGGCAAAAAATGGTGCAGGTCATAATATTAAGCTTTGTTATTGTAGAACTGCAATGTTACTACCTGACAAACTGTCAGCAATTGATCAGATCTGGCAGAAGATAATTTAGGATCTTTCACAACCTTCACTTTGATGGAAAGTAGTAATATATAGTTATACTTGCATTTGAGTCTGTGCTTTTGGTAATGTTAATATTGTTGACATTTCCCCCTATAAAATGTGACTAGAAATATATGCATTTTTTGATAGGGCCCATGCAACATTTTTATGGGGGAGAGTATTGTGTGCATGGGTTAAATAATGCAGTAAGAGACAGAAAAACAGAATAAAGGCAAGTCAGGCCCATCTCAGGTGTGATCGAAAAGTGGTTATTTGTATGCCACTGTTGTTTTTGTGGCCTGTGTCAGTTCCTGCTGCTTTTGACAACTCATGCAGCTGTTATAAACAGCATTTAACTTGTGTTTGACAAATCGATACCGATTCCAAGATACCATCAGCACTCAGCAGGTGTTAATAACTGGTTGTTATGCCACAATTACATTGGCCAACTTCTTTAGATTCACAATTTTCACAGTAAAGCAAGAGTATCAGTGTCTCACAGCTGAGAAAACAGTGAATATCATAATATTCACAATTTAAGTATATCTATTCTAATTTCTTGGTTGGAGCATATATCACCCAGTAACTGCGTCAGCGCTCACTGGAAGTCCATTTCCCCACTTCCTGACTGAGGCTTTAGCAAAGTATGCTGATTAATGAGCATAAGCATCCTCACGCACACAGCAGAGATGTAAAAGAGGAAGAGAAAATGACTGGTCTCATGTCATGTGTTCTTTTCTTTCGTCTGCGGTTCAAAACAATCAACGTTAGTTCATAATAATCACAAGTGTTTGGGGCGGGGGAAAACATGGAGACCATTTAAGAGTTATACAAGCTTCACTTTACATCCCCTCTTTACAAATAGATAATATATTCTTAGCCTGAAAACATTAACAGCACATTTCCCATGCCGTGGCATGAGCGAAGTCATGTGGTTGGCGCCTTCATTTTAGGTTAACCGTTCGATGCTTTGATCATGAATAAAACCAGCTGCAGGCTATACAGCACGTCAGCCTCACTGCACTGACCACCAGGAGCTATGTGTGGTGGAATCCGAGCCAATTCAACACTGAAGCAATGACCAAGTCATAAACTAAGTCTATAATGTGTAGCCTACTGCAGTGCATGCCCTGTATATCATGTCATAAAAGAACAACACAGCTACTATCCTCAGTGGAAATGAATAACAGTGCTGCCATATGAGTTGTTTT
Source organism: Lutjanus campechanus (assembly GCA_027495735.1). Classification (NCBI taxonomy): domain Eukaryota; kingdom Metazoa; phylum Chordata; class Actinopteri; order Lutjaniformes; family Lutjanidae; genus Lutjanus; species Lutjanus campechanus. The sequence goes on along the minus strand of JAJHUR010085710.1, from coordinate 70,529 downwards.
TAAGACTCAAAATAGACCAAGTTGTTTCTCTTCTAAGAACATGATGAACATTTTTTCACTGCAGCCTGACAAAACTGCCTTTATTTCCCTTCATTTATCACCTCTACCCTGACAAGATGACAGCTGAGCTGTGGGGGGAAGGGTGTATTCCACTACACACATGTGCTGCACACTTCTTTAATGTGCACACATATCCAAGATATTTCAGTATAATGTCTGTATATGTCATGTTTGAAGTAGATGTCCCTTTCTATTGTGCCCACAGGCAAAATGCATGCATTCAGTATGATAACATATTTACATAACAGTCATAGCTGTCAAGCCTGAGCAAATGTGTAAATGTACAATTAACACTGAAGTGTGTGCATTTATGTGTGTGCACTTGCAGTGAATCATGCAGAAATATTTCCTACTACCAGGCTGAGCGCATTGCCAAAAGGAACTTTTCATTTGTGCTGAGCTGAAAGAAAAAGGTTTGTATGCCAAAGAAAAAGGGAAAACAACCGAATTGAGCAGCAGAATTTTTGTTGTGGATGGGATTAAATGTCAATCAACAACCAGAATCAGTAGGGAAGCCAGTGAATCAGTGCTTCCTGGTAATGAAAGCTTAAGCCCCAGTGGTGTGAAGTCCTCTCCGCTACATTAACTAATGGCTTTCTCTGGGGACAACTAACAAGACAAAATCTAATTCAGCCTTCGTTTTGGTGCAGCATAATTAGAGAAAAGTAGTTACCATGGAAATTCCTTCTTGCATTTGTTTGTTTACATCAGGTAAAATATAAAAGTGTGAACATTTGAAATAAGCTTTTAGCGGTTAGACTTCCTCTGCTTGTTGAAAGACGGCAGTGATTCAGAGTTGATTCAAAAAGAGATCCATCATCTCCGTCCCTGCACGTAAGCAGAGATGAGGCTCATCCTTCAACCTAAACCCCCACATCTCATCGCAGAGTCTCCAGTGTGCTTCACGAGGGACATGGGATTACAATTTACAGGTTACGAGAGTTTATTGGACACACAGGACAGACTGCTTACTGGTGTGGCCACACAGGGAGCAGTGAGACTTTTCTCAGCTGTTCCAACAAATACCATGGCAGCAGATGTGAGTGCTGAAAAGCATACCTGGAGGCGTGATGTAGCACCTCTGGAGGGATGTCACACCTCTATCACACACAGTGACAGATCAAGATTTCAGCTATGACTTCAAACTGCAACAATGCATCTTTTATTCAATGGATTACATCGAAAGAATAATGCAATTACACCCAAATACAAAATTTAAAGTTTCAGTGTGAAAGATTTACAGGAATTTATTAGCAGAATATGGCAGAAATTGAATATAATATTCATGTTTTACTGTGCAATCATCTGAAAACAAGAATCATTGCGCGTTTGTCAGCTTATAATGTGACCTGTCTATCCACAGAGAGTGCAGGTTCTCATCTATGGAGGCTGCTATGTTGCACTGCCATGTTTCTACAGTAGCCCAGGATGGACAAACCAAGCACTGGCTCAAGAAACTGCATTTGACCTTTGTTGTGAGTTTTGCTGCCACTGTAGGTTCTTCTACACATGTGGAAGCCGAGTTTATGCAAGACTTTAAATAGCCATATAAGTTAATTTCTTTGTCCTTTCCTCTTCAGAACACATAGAGGATGATGGGGATGTAATCATGTATAACAAAACAAAAGGTTAAATCAAAAAGATTTAATTCAGCTCTATGCGCAGTGTGCAGCAAACTTCAATACTGAATAGAAAATAATCAAGTATGTAATAACTTAGATTTTTTAATTATGCCATTTTTATTTTTATTTTTTTGAATTATGCTATTTTTATTTTAGATATGTTATTTGGTTTCTTTGGCATAACTATTTCCCACCAGACATTTTGGCCATTTATAGGCTATTTTCATCTGCCATACAACTGCATGTGATACTGACAAAAACAGGGTTTCTGCAATTTCCAGCAAGTTAAATATTAGACTTTTAAGGACCATTATCAATGCAAATTAAAAAACTATTTCACATATATACATTAGTATATATATGCATTAGTAGTTATTGGTTCAATGTTAGCTTCAGTTTGTAGTTGCTTAAGTGTGATGACCACATTTTTTCCCAAGAACAAATTTAAAAGTGAGAAACAAGTTAATGCAACTTTATAAAAGTAATGATAACTTCATAATTTAATAGTTTTTTAAAACCTGTCAAAATCTTAAACAAGACATTTTAAGACATTTAAAGGCTTAAAATTTAGATTATTGAATTTTAGAGTTTATAGGCTTTTAAAGAAACTGCAGAAACCATGAAGCTAGCATATAGACCTGCCAGCTGACAATAACTGCTTGTAAGGTGCAGGTTGTAGGGTATTTGCAATTGGCAAGCTCACTACTTGATGCCACTAAATCCTAGACACTGATCTGTCTACAAGTAGATTGGTATGAAAAGAAAATCAAGCATCCAAATTAATTTTGTTCAGTCTTGAAGGTTTTATCAATGTACAATTGCATTTGCCCTACAGTGTAAATGTCACTTTTTAGAAACCAGAAATCCTCCACTAGACATTCCAGTTCACATGCTGTGACATGTTTTTCAAACTGCACTAGTGACGGGAAAACTCTTACTTGCATGACGTTGAGTCTTAACGCACAAATTCACAAACCCCTGGTTCAAATTCAGACCTCTCCTGTAATTCCTCTCAACCCCCACAGACTGCACCGGATGGTAATTACTGATATGAAACCTGCTGTACAGAGCAGAGCATGTAATTAGCCTTCTAACCAGGGGCACAACTTAACAACCAGCCGTTTCTTCAAAGACTCAGGAGAGAAAAACACAGTATGTGTTCTCCATCAATTTGAGCAGAATTTTCTGTTTTCTGTCAGGAAAGAGGATGACAAATCAATTTAGCGATTAAAAGTGTTACAAAATGCATGGGCTGTAATTGAGTACAATAAACACATTATTTCAGAATTAAACCAGCTATTGACAGAAACAAGAGTAGATTTGAGAGTGGGGCAGAAAAAAAGCTAAACTTACACCAACAAATATACAGATGTTGATATTTGGTTAAAGGCTTGATACAGGAAGCTTTCAGATTATGTACTGCACTCGTGTTAATTGCTTTTCCACCACACCATATTTTAGTTGACGAATCATTTTAAGAGAGAAAAAACACCTTTTAAAAAGTCTTGTAAGTTTCAGGATCAACATCAGTTTGAACCTGAGCATTACGTTCAGCCAAGGTGTCCTCAATAAAACTCTAACAACTCTCACTGTTAGTTTAGAAAATTGCATTGATTTCCCTGAGACAGTAACAAGTTGGAGTGTGAATCAATGAGAATGAGAGAAAACATATCACTGAAGCAGGAATTTACCGATTTCAACTTTGAACTCATACAAATTGATTTGCATTTTCTTTTCTTTCCTCATCACTGTGCTGCATATCAAGTAAGGTTTTAGATCTTAGAGGGCCCTTGTTCCATAAAAAAGTGGGGAAGTAGAAAATCTAAAAACGGATAAGCATGTGGGAAGTAAAACCAACAAACATAATGTCAGCATGCTTTCAATTCTGAAGGACTTTGTTGACAGTAGCAATATCTCCAGCAGTTGTAGCATTTTCAATGCCTCAGAAAGAAAGTTAAAATAATCAGGAACACATTTAAAGGCCTGGGAAAGTGTCATTTTCTTTTTGCTACCAAGTATTACCTCCAATCAGTGTGTGTGTGGGCCTGTTTAACTACATTCATGGGGTCCAAAAACTGGGAGCCCACTATTTTTGTGAGGTCAGACCAGCTTTGTGGGGGCAAAATGGTGAGCCCCACAGGTTTAAGGGGCTGTTTGAGGATTTAAGTGATATTCCACTGCAGAATAATAGTGTTTTTAGCCAAAATGTCAACTGTAGCATGTAGCAGGTATCATGTAAACATGGCTTTGATCTCAAGATATTTTCACACATGCGTCCATTTAGAGATATACGAAGTCTCACGAGATCAACATTTCGGCTAAAAACATGACATAAATGGCGTCTTTTGTGGTTGAATTTTAATGTCGTGGCTCACGGACACTTGGATTACACCACACGAGCAGGATGGAGACATTTTGTGTTTGTTTTGTGCCCTTTTTTTTTACATTTACATTTGGTCTCCATTCACAGCCATTGGCTGCAACCCTGTTTTCTGCTGAAACTCCAGGATTGTTTCGTGAACTGAAGATCTTCACCCATCCTCACATCGGCATAGGGGTGAGTACATATTGAGTGGATGATCACCTAAGAATGGAATATCGCTTTAATATTGATTTTAGGGCTAAGGTCAGAATTCAGTTCAGGTTAGGGTAATTGTAATGGGTAGCGGTAGGGTAAGAGCAGTAATCAGTTAGTCGATCAAAAGAAAATTAATTACCAACTGTTTTGATCATTAATTTATCATTTCAGTCTTTTTTTTTTTAAAGTCACATATTTGCTGGTTCCAGCCTCTTAAATGTGAGGATTAGCTGTTTTTCTTTATCGTTTATGAAGCTGTAATTTTTGGCTCTGGGAAACTGTAATGAGCAGTTTAAATTTTCTGACATTTTATAAACAGAACAATTATTCAAATAAGTGTGAAAATTAAATTTGTCATGATACCAGAATTTCAAACTTGTATACAAAATCCAATACAATACGACCATAGCAAAAGAAAAAAAGAGGTCCTAGACATGGAAAAAGGATTCTTTCATTCTTTTTAAAAATTAACAACCTGCACACAGTGCTGGTACAGAAAACTCAGTGAACACTCCGGTTCTGCTGCAACTCAATTTTCAGACAGAACAATAAAGACTGAACTGAACTAAAGTCTTGAATGGCCACTTCAATCTTTTTTGATAGTTTCGGTACTTTCGATACTGTAATTAACAGATATTGTACTGTTTTGAACATGTGGTATTGAAAAAGTAAGTATCAATATGCTTGACAACCTTATTGAAAATGATAGACATATTAGTAAATTATTAATAGAATTATTAAGCCGAAGTTGCAGTCCTAAAGGGGTTAGAGAATGGATTATGTCAATGATGGGTCCCCATGAATACTCTGTGTGTGTGAGAGGGAGAGAGAGAGAAAGAGAGAGGGGGGGGGGGGGAGAGAGAGACCTAGCCAGTGCTGGGAACAGTCAGGGGTGTTCACCCTGTGTCCAAACAGCAGCCCACTCACTATCAACCCGATCCTGCCATGCCTGACCCCTTAATTCAGTCCCTGTGGGAGGGATCCACTCCAGACTTATGACTGCTTATTTTGACTGTCCTGTCAGAAAAAATAAACAAATAAATAATAAAGTAAAATCAGAGACTCTATTACTAGACAGGGCTGTGCTGCAGGCTGCTGTTTCAAGTCCAAACTTTCCCAAACATTCTCAATAAAGCCCACATGTTTACATCAAAGCAGAGCCAAGAATGAAGGAAGGCAAAGTACACACGGACATGCTACTTTTAAACATGTGTGGACTCAAACAGTGAGTGGCAGATGAAGTGCTCTCACACACAAATCGTATTTCTGGTGGCATTACTGTCTGCTGCCACGTTTGTCTCCTCAGGAGGTGGGTGAACTCTCAGCACAAACATTTCAAAGAACTCAGGAGAAAAAACACTTGTACGTGGAAAGGAACGAAGGCCACATTTTTCTAGGATGGAGATGTTGCTATTTATAGAAAAAAAATGTAACTTTTGTCTGCGCCTCTTGTGTGTCATAAGTACAAATGGTCAAGTCTTTCATGTTGTTGCACAATTCGTCTGTATATGGCACTTTTGCAAGGCCAGTCTCAGTGTTGTGACAGACTACTCACCCAGCAGCAGCAGTTTCACTTCTCTGGCCGCCTTCTCTCCATCTTCTCTCAGGTTTTTATCAATCATTTTAGACCTCTCGGCCGCGGCTTTATCTTCCTGACTGACTGTACAACCCATGGTTCCTAGTGCGCGCTTCAGGACTGCTGCTTAGTGGGAAAATATCACCTAGGAAAAAAGCTAATTAACCGGGGAAAAAACCCTATTTAAAAAAAACAAGGGTTGAAGTTGAGCAAGGCGACTTCCCTTTTTGATGTCGAGTGGCGACAAACGTGACGGAGTCCGTTCATCCGCGAAAAATCATAAAAACAATCGACTTCTCTCTGCGATGTGAACTTGGATTTCCGATGGACGAAATTCCCAGAGTCGTCAGTTGGCCAGCAGCATTGGTGGGTTTTTTGTGAGAGTGGAGAAGTTGACTGAAGAAGGGAAAAAAGCTACTTTTGTGGACAGTTGACTTTTAACTAATTCGGTAGTTCCTACAGCACACCATCAGAGCAGGTTAAAATACACGAAAACGGACAACGAAGTTCAGCAAAAAAAAAGTATTCCAGCTGTTGAAAAACCGACACACGGATTCCTGCTGCCAGTTAAACGGCTACCGGACACACACTAACCACTTTTCAGATGATATGTATCTTTTCAGCCTTTTATCTTTCTTTTTATTTTAATCTCTATTGCCGTTACGCATTCTTTCCCCCGCGTTGAGATTTATCACGTTTGAAGCCACACCCGTAGCCGCCGTGAAGTTCCCCTCCGTCCGACAAACAGCGAGACAGCGCCGTCACCTCCCAACCAACTCTACAGCACCAGCAGCAGCAGGAGCAGGGCCAGCTTTCACCGGAAAATAACCGCCCACTCCGAGTGCATCATGGGAAATGTAGTCAGCCGTTGGAAATAATCTACCTGCTCTCAGTTTAAATGAATTACTGCCCCAATTGGCAAAATTAAGGGTCTATGTGGCACCCCAGTCGACCAGAAGACAGATAAGAGGTGTATTTGTTTGTTTATATTTTAATAGCCTATATTTCTGGCTATTAGCTACCTCTAATAACCAGTAAATGTGTTGTGTGGATTTCACCTTTTTCACAGAATGCTCTATTAATTTTTGAAATGTTAAAATACAAAAGTGGTGGGGGAAAAGTATTAATATAATTCACTTAGCTACAAGTAGAAATACGGCTGTGTAAAAATACCAGTGGTCGAAAATAACTGTAAATTTACTCAAGTAAAATTTTGAGGTAGGCCTAGGCTACTTAGTAGCTAGTACTTCTTTGATTTGACTTCTACTCACTTTCAGAGGGAAATTTTGTAGTTTTTGCTCCACTGCATTTATTTAATAACTTTAGTTACTGGTTACCAGTGGTTGAAAGAGTACAGTCTTGAAAAAATACTAATAAAAGTGCAAGTACCCTAAAATGACATTATTACAATAATGTGAGTAGTTGTAATTAGTTTCTCCCACCCCGGCTGGTTGCTTTGTGTAAGACAATCAAATAAATCACGATATGAATTATAGATTAATATGAAACTTTAATGAAACTCACAAGCTGCCCTACAGATAAAGTGGGCCATATATAAAGTAATTAACCTGCAGCATAGATGTTAATGCATTAGTAATTATAATCCAATAATATATTATAGGCTACATTAATCTTAAATGGGCCATTCCTGCATAATAAATATACTTATGCTTTGGGAGTTTTAATTTTGTATTTTTACTCAAGTAAAAAATTGAAATTCAAGACATGTACTTTTAACTTGTAACAGAGTACCTATACACCGTAGTATTGCTACTTTTACTTAAGTACAAGAACTGAGTACTTCCTCCACCACAAAAAAATTGGCCTACTAAATTTTATTTAATTAGACATTGCCACAAAGGTATTATATGCAAACTGTGAACCATCAAAAGTAAGTTAAGTTATATTTATATAGGTTGGATATTTAATTGGATTCTCATGATTGATGCAATAGGCCTGAGTACAATGTTAATGTTGCAGCTGGTTGAGAGATGGAGCAATTTTAACTTTTTCTTTTACACCACAGGGTCGTTCTATCAGTAACAATGTCATGATATGCACAATGTTTAATTTAAAAAATAGTCTTAAAGATAGAAACAGTACAATCTGTTCATAAACACACCAGAAAGATAGCTGATTGTTGAGGCTCATTGCCAGAACATCAAATATCAATGTCTATAGACAGTATCAATTGATTTATATTCTAAAATTACTTGTAGGTTTAAAAATTAGCCTAACTTGATTGGCAAGCAAATCAAATTTACAAATTTTAACCTCAGGAGCTTCTGATGATGAGGGCAGCAGAAAAACAAAATTATGCCATTAGTGGCCACTGTATTTTAGATATTGGTAATCCAAACTGGTTTATGCAAATAACTGAGGGCAGGATTGTTATCTGAAGTGCTTGTTAGAATAACAGCGGATCATAAAGTTTTAATACTATGACTGTATGAGGTTACAACTGAGACTCAAAATAAGCCCAATACAAACTAGATAGTTAATACTTTCAGCTCTATAAAATTCTTAATATTGTTATGGTACATGATGGTCATAGCTCCACAGCTTTGTAGTGCCACCTTGTGGACTGGCCCATGAAACTCCAGATGAGAATTAATAACTCACTTATCTTACAGTGTTTGTTTGTTTTTCCACAAGGTCTTAATTAAATTATATGCATTTTTTTCAAGGACATGTGTATCATTCTGCTTATTCACTGACTTAATCTACACAGTTGATTACAATAGACTGGCGGATGTATTTTAGATTCAAGGTGACAGAATTTGAGCATTTTAATGAGATTAAATGCTAGTTAGGGATGATTCTACAGGTAAGGGACTGAACAGAATTTGAAATTACTGATTTGTATAAAATGCAAGGTATTAAAAGTGAGTACATATACAATCTCCTGTTTCCAAGAGCATTTAATAAGGTGGAGGTTAATGGGACAATGTCAGATCTGACAAATGATGAAAGATCAAAGTTTTGTTACCTCATTATCTTTATTGCAACATTGTTTACAGTACAATAACTGCCAGCAACATATTAAAATATATAGAGATACAAGAAAATCGACATGAATTGAAGGACAAAAAGGTTTAAAAGCACTTTGAAAATGATTACATTTATATTTTTAATTGGACTAAAACTTTAATTGCTATTTACATTGTACAAACTAGATATGCATATAGAATATAAAGGGTATACATTTATATACATTATTTATAAATGCTGGCCGATGTCAATATTTAATATGTTACTATTCAATCATACACATTTCAATAGATCACACAAAGAGGGAGACTAACAACACTGAGATCTACATGGAGGTCCTCAGAGATCGTCTTCCATCAGCCACTAACACAGTGTATCCCCTCACTGTGTTGCCTCTTATTTAGTTTTTATTTTTTTGCATGTTGTGAGGCTTTTTGTGTGCGTGCACCATTGAAAAACTTGTTTATGACATGTAATTTCCCAAATGGCTTTATCATACATACTGCCAAAAAACTGAGGTCAAACTAGGAACAGGAAGTTGGGGATAAATATAACCCTTGCAATGGCTGAACAACACCAAAGTTATGCCCCAGTGGCTGATTCAGATGACTCCCTCTGCATACAGACACAGAAAGACAACCAAATGTCTAGATTTAATCAAATAAAAAATCAATTAAAAGAGGTTTGCTGCATAACAAATTAACAGAACAACACTAATACCCATACAGCCGTCACTGTAGTCTGGTGTAACGGAATTTATCATTTAAAAAAATAATGAAATGTCGGAAAGTACACCAGATCACTAACAAATTAGTTGGTTACTGTCTGCCAAGAAGCAGCAAGGAAGTCAGAAACAACCAAAACTATATCACTGATGATATACCACTGACTATAAAAGACAAATATAAGAACAAACAAAAAAAAACATATCAGTCATTAACAGGTTTTGCATCTTGCATTTCATCACTGAATCAGATTCAACTGATTCCCAAATAAACACTGAACATGAAGTTTACAGTTAATCCATCAATGGCAGGAGACGAATACTTGAATTATACTTCTGATCAGAGAGTATAGGTCCAGGTTTAACAACACAAATGCATATAGGTAGTATATCTGAAATACATTGGAGCCTTGTTTTCTTTTTCTTTCTTTTTTTTTTCCAACAACACGGACACTTAAAAACCTCCAACATTACTCCAACTGATTAGTTGTTTTATCTACAGAACGGACCAGAGGAGGAAACTAATGACTGCGGGGCCTCACAGGAAAGCTAATTTTAACATTATTTCAAGTAATGTTGGAGAAGACATCCATATTATACCATCAATAGTATACATTGCTAAATTTCTCAAAATCTACATTAGGTTGATTCATTTATCAATGGTTTAGTTATACAAAAGGGATGTACCCTTAAATCACATGTGAGCTTCTCATGAATCATTTGCTTGCATTTTAGCTTGTTAATGGCTACAGGACATTGTGCTTATCAAAGGAAAGTGCTATTGCTAACCAACAACTTTTCAAGATTGTTAAAGAGGCCGTAAAACCGTGTCTGTCGTTTCTGTTTCTGTGGTGAACACAGAAATATTTACAGACACTAAACTGTTCGTGAAGTGACCCTGTTGTCTTTTTTTTATTTTTTTATTCATGTTTTGGTTATCTCTGATTACTTCCAGTACATGCTCAGAAACAACACATCCACTCTTTCAGGTCCCTGCTCAGTGATTAAGAACACTGAACGGTAACTTTCTTCTTTTCATCTTATTTATCACTTGGATCTGTACAGTCCAACTGATGAGGTCTTCAGTGCCATTTGTCACTGTCATCTAAACAGTAATACTTAAAAGAAAACACTGTGCATGATATTGGCATTCTGTTATGTAATGATGTGGCCAGCCAAGAACCATTTAAAAATGCTCCTACATTTCTGATATTGATCTCCTCAGTAAGTGCTGAGGATCATGTCATCGGTCTATACTGCATCTTCTGAGGTTTTCATCAAGTAGCGATTCATAATAAAAATATACATCTAGATCATATTGTGTAGGAATGTTTTATGATAAAAGTGCTAACAACACTACACCGTGGATCTGTGGATTTTTGCATCACGCTCTGTCAGAGGTGAGAATGTTAACACCTCCAGATCTTAAAATACACGGCAGCAGCACAAGTTAGTGGAGCAGGAGGCTAAACGCTGCACGCCTGAAAGGAATAGTTTGACATTTTATGGTTTTCGTGCTAAGCTATGCTAACCAGATGCTGGCTCTGGCTTCAAATTTACTGTACAGATCAACCCATTCTCACTCCCAACATGTAAAATACAGCAGCTTGATCGTTACCCCTATGCTTCAAAGTATAACACTGTAGGTAACTCTAGTGTCATTTCTGGAGGCGCCCATTGCATTATGTTCTTATGTGCCATCGAAGTTGGGCGATGTAGGACAAACAGTGAGAAAGTCTGCATATAGGTGGTGGATGGATGAGTCTAACAAACACAGGGCTTTCACCCAGGAGACCGGGGTTTTTGTCTTGTGTGAAACCAGTGGTCATTTGTTTACTTCTTGCTAACTTACGTAACATTCATTTGTTACAGGAGTTAAATTGTACTTACACAGTAACATAACTTGTAACGTGAGTTTGGTTATGTACTTAACATAAGCAAGTTATGTTATGTAAGTAACTTACATACATTAAAGGAGAAATCTATAATATATTTACTGCAATAAATCATAAAGTGACCACAATATGTCATCAGAGATCGAGGAAACACGTTAAGTTGAAATACTTGCTTCTCTGACATCAACCAACAGCCACTGTCCTTCTTTGAACTTTCTATTTTATTTTCTGTTTTTGTATGCACGTTTCACGTTAATTAGAGATTAGATTAATGTCAGTGTTCAGCGAATGAGTACGTGTCTGTTTATGAGTTGTAAGAAATCATAAAATAATCTTGCAGGAGACGTAGATGTTTTTAATTTTAATGGTTAAATTTAATATGTTGATTAATTGTTGACTGCTGTGCTCAATTTGCACGCACAACTGCTACATATTGCTTCTTTAATTTGCGTAACTAACATACTTACTTTAACCCAAATCATGATCTTTTCCTGAACGTAACCAAGTAGTTTTGTTTCTTAAACCAAATCAAGTAGTTTTTGTGCTTTTATTATGAAAATCTTACACAGATGTTGCATATGTGTTATTGCTAACTTGACTATGGAGCCCTGAACATTCGAATGGGGGCGCCAACCATTGCAGAGTTTGACACACAGGGCACTGACCAAGTTGCCATATATGACAAGTGGGGAGTGAGAACGTTTTGTACAGACACGTCAGTGGTGTCCAACTCATGTAACTCTCTGCAAGAAAGTGAGTAACTGAAAATGTTGAACTATTCCTTTAACTTATCTTTCTTTCTGTGCAGCAACTTGTACTTTCACTTTTCTCTGCAATTGCACAGGCTGGTAAAGATGTAGTTATTCAAATAACTTACAATAATAATAATAGACATAAAAATCATAAAATAATGGTCTATCATTCAATACACTTCTGTCATTCAACTGTTAAAAGGGACGTGTCTCAGATTGTGTATTATAATCTGAGTAGCAGTTTGCAGATGATCTTAGGACAAGACAGGGATGGGAGAGGATGACAGATGCTCACAACCAACACAGGGACAGGTGTATAAAGACAGCAGCTTTCTATATTGTTACTTTTCTGTTTCTTTACATCCATCCCACAAGGCACAGCCTCCAAATGTCCTCATCAATCTTTATGCACCTGACCGATTTTGTAAATTCACTATCCATGAAAGTCTACTGGCCTGGATCTGCAGTCACTGTTTGGCAGGATTTACAGTACAATGTCAACATCATTAGAGTGAGAGCTTCAACTCTAGACTTCATCTCTGTGGCCAATATTCTCTCATGGAAAAGAGAGGGCATCTTCAACATCAAACATTATTCAGTAAAAACAGTAACATAACAACACAGATCTAAATCAACAATATAAAACCTGAAAAAAGGAAGGTAGTGCCTAGTGACCACTGCTGGCCTTGCTGGTGCCTGATGTCCAATCAATAATGATGAAGCTGAGACTCATTATCATAAACAAGAAGCCTATCCCAGCAAAACAGGCAGCCTAGAAGAGAGAGAAAGTGACTGAATTAGAGAGTGACAGAAACCAGGAGATTGGGATATCATTGTAGGAGGACTAACTGAATGCAACCTTTTCAGACAGTGTCATCATATTGACAGTAAATTCCAAAGTAAATCAATAAATATGTATATAGCTTTAAAGGTTGATACAGATATTGGACTTGGATTGGACTGGGTGTGGTTACAGGTGCAGCAGAGCACACTGTGACCACCAGCAACCACACCGCAGTGATGCTGACTGTGACCAGAGGTGAAATAGACTTGAAACTTTCAACCAGAGAGGGCAGCAAAACATTGTTTATCAGTCTGGTGTTAACAAAACACGGCTTTTTGTTTCCCTTTACTGTAAATTGTGACCAAGATGTCACAACTCAAAATAACTGTTACTAAGGAAACAAGATTTAGGAACAATTGAAAAACAGCTGGAAAATGCTAAATAATACCTTTTAACTTTTTTTTTTTATTTTTTTAACATTCTCTTCATTTATTTCTTCCCCTTGTTTCCTTTTGAGTAATTTCAAGCCACAGAGCATCTATTATATATTGATTCTATACTGCTAGACAGATCAGCTTTATAAAACCTCACCTAACCTAACCTAAAATAAATGAGATGCTCACCAGGATTTTGGGGACCGAGAGCAGTGGCTCCTCTTCTTTGGGTACAATACGAATGTAAAAGACAGCAGGGAAGATGAAGATGAGACAAGGGGCAGACGTGGCACCTAGAAAGCAGACAAGAAACACAAAATTATTCATGAAACTAATTTTGTATGGATTTTCAGTCCCTTCATTTCTCATTACGCTGCTGCTGCCAGTCTGACAGCAGTGTTGTGATGATATGGAAATTAGCTGAAAAAGAGTTAGCTATTATTTATTTTGTTCCACCATCATAAATAAATATTGATCATATGAGGCGTTTGAATTTAATATTTGAAGTGTGAACGTACTTCTCTGTGCTCATCACCCCACAAAAATGAAAAAAGTATCTTCCCAAATATTTAATTGCTATTCTCGAAATCTTGGATGTGTCTCTTTATTTCATTAATGTTCAGTGGTCTTTTACTTCAAATGTAGAAATATGATTTTATTTATATATGACAAACTTTGAAGTGCGTGGCAATTTGAAATGAAAAGTGTGACTCGGTCAGGATTGGGTAGTAATGGATTATATGTAATTGGGTGTATGGAATCAAATTACAAACAATAGGTAACTATAATCAGCCAAGATTACATTTGAAAAAAATTGTAATTTGATTATAGTTACATTTTCCAGAAAAAAAATAAAATAGATTACATCTTTGATTATGGCTTTAAAATATGGGAATTTTAAAATTATGACACTTTTATTTCATGATAACCAATGCTCTATTAACTCATGAAAAGTGCGCATGACCTACAGGGCTTCTTAGACAAGTGATCCACTTTGTGGTGGACCAGGTGGGAGAGAAAAGAACGCTATGAGAGAACGAGAAAAAAGGATATTTGTGGAATCCAATAATATTTACAAAAACTGCCATGTAATTTGTACTCAGTGAGTGCCTACATTTCAAAGTAATCTAGCTCCGGACAGAGTACAGTAAAAAAAAAAAAAACTGAAATAAAGAAAATATAATAATAAGAGAATATACATATGAAATATGTAAGCATGCATAATCCACTGATACCTGGACTTTACAGAGATCATGAAAGCTACTCAGGATCTGTCAGGGTGCCTCTGCACCTAATTAGAGGACCAGTGTGTAGGATTTAGTGGCATCTAACAGAAAGCTATCAGATTGCAGATTCCTTGTCTCATCCTCCCCTTCTAAGCATGTAGTAGAGCAGTGGCCAAAAACTTATGAAAAAGCAATAGACCATATCTAGAGCCAGTGTTGGGTTTGTCCTTTCTGGGCTACTGTAGAAACATGGAGGTGCAAAATAGCGTTCCCCCATGGAAGAGGATCAGCCTACTCTGTTGATGTAAATATTTTAATGTGGTTGTGCACTAATGAAAACATACTTATGAATATTATATTCAATTCCTCTCATGTTCTGCCTATAAATCTTATACAATGCATATTTAGGTTTGTCTGAATGATGGCACTTTATGCATCAAAACCAGCCTTGACCCTGGGTTGGTCTGACCTACCAATAATCCCAAAGATGCCCAGGATGTTGGGGGCAAAGATGACCAGCAGGTTGATGAAAGTGAGCAGAACGAAGGCTATGGCGATGTGACGGGGCCAGTAGAAGGTCTTGTTGGGAAACATCATCTGCTGGATTGCTCTCCGTACCTGATTATAATAATTAAAAAAGTCATTTTCAATTGTTTCACTGTACATTACAATAAGACAATGTAGAGACACCACATGAAGACAATAACTGATCATAAAACCAAACTGAGTAAATTGAAGGTGCTAAAATTGTACTTACAGGGAAGAGCACAATGGGCACAGTGAGTGTGACAGCAGTCAGCACAGCCACACGAACACACAAAATCAGAGTGTCATATGGGTCAATTCGGCTGTAGGTGTGAAGCAGCTCTGCTTCCACTTCACCTGAAAGAGATGAAAAGAGAGGAAGATCGAGTACGTTCAAGAATAATGAGGAACCAACAGCTGCAAAACATGCCTTGTATGCCTAATATTAATTAATAAGCATATAATTACAGTAGAAGTAAAATATTGACAATAGGTGGAATATATCATAAAAAAATAGCAATGAGAATGTTTTATTAGCTCCTAAATACAGGAAAAAATGACTACTGTAGCTAATAAAATTTTTATAAATCACGATGCTTTTCACTGCAGTAAATTACATCAGCAGTACAATAAATGGTTATTGTACAGTCTACAATATGACCACTAGAGGGCACAGATACATCATTATGCTTTTCAGCCTACAAGTTTGGTTCTGAAATAGTATACTGGTATGAAAAGAAATATATGACATTTCTACAGTTAATTACTTAGAAGCACAAATAAAGAAATAAAGAAGCAACATTAGGGCAGTGTAGCACAAACAACTAGATAGATAGGCGACAGACAGACGGATAGACGGATAGATAGATAGATAGATAGATAGATAGATAGATAGATAGATAGATAGATAGATAGATAGATAGATAGATAGATAATCTGAGAGACACAATATGGGAGGAGGACCAGGCCTCACCATAGAAAGTTAGGTATCCAAAAAGGGCAGCCAGGAAGTACATGCTGTACATGACTGCAATGGAGATGTTGGCCACATGCTGCATCTTTTTCTTGGTGGGACTGAAATCAGAAGATATTGCCATGTGATGTCACACACACACACACACACAAACACACACATAAACACACACACATAACATCAGGGCACTGTCAAATTAATGTATATGCCCGTACCGAAAGCATGTAGCCCAGTAATTATCAAATACCATCTTCAGCTGCGGGGCCACATTTCTTGCATAAGTAATAGATACAATAACACAACACAATTAATTTTAGGAAAACAAGCCACAGTGGTTCAAAGCAGGATGATAAAGTTAAACTAACAACATGCTACATCATACAAGCAGTGCCAGTGCATTTCAAAATAAAGTGAAAGCAGTGCATGTGACTAGGTTATGATCAGCCAAGCGCACATCAGACATAGTAGCTTTCCTCGTTGTTATGCAACTGATCTGTTGTCCAAAAGTTAGCAGGAGTTTTCCATCTTAGGAACATACTTGCGCAGCTCTGTGTAGATGGGCAGGACCTCAGGGTGGCACACAAAGGCGAACGCCAGGATGGGGATGGTGTAGGCCGTCTGAAAATGAACCCCAACAGGTCACCATAGATACAGCAGCGCCATCCCAGACGTCTTACCACCAACCTCGCGCTTTACTGCCCATTACTCCCTCAGACACATCACAGAGAGCTAATTGTTTCCCTGTGATTAACTTGGACCTGGCTGCAGACCAGCTTTAGCCCATTTAAGAATGCCTTACTTATAAGCTGCTAAGCAGCAGAGACTGGTTATACTAGCCCGGGTTAAGAAAGTCTTATACATCTTTAAGAGATGCTAATAGGTCTGATTTTTATGATAGGATTTCATAAAAATCAGGAACAACTCATCAGCACTTGCTAAAGCTCTGGAAAGTGAAATCAATCAATAAAATTAAAGGGAGAATTCAGCACTTTTTATGTGTGTGCTGTTATATTGACAGAGAAGGCTGAGTTCTCCTGCTACATAATCTGTTGTTCTTCCTGCATTCAGTGATGTCAGAGTGATGTGATTGATGTTAAGGAAGAACTACAGGCTGTTTCAGCTTGGATTTCTAGTCTCTGCCTCTGTGTAGCCAGGGGGTGTGCTAGAAGTATTTTGATTACCTAACACTATGTTTTGGCCAACAAATTTATAGACTGGTGGTGATTAGGGCTGAACGATTTAAAAAATACATACGAATTACAATTATTTTGACTGATAATGCAACTGCGATATGATTTGAGATATTAGAATGATATTTTTTACATCATTATTCTCATTTTAATTAAAAACATATTTAATCATTATATTGTGATTTTTACAGAGATCTGTACCAAACAATGATGATTTCTTAAGTCTGTAGAATATGATGTGTAGGCCTGGACATCTCTGTAGCATGATGATATTTGATTTAAAATGGTATTTTGACATACATTTTTCAGTAGGCCATAATTCAAATTCAGTAAAATTTGAATTCATTGATCAGCCCTGGTGGTGATGAACAGTAACATGGTCAAGGGCGCCAGAAGGTCCGGGGCAATGCATCCTGGTATGCAGCCACCGCTGGCGCGGCATGAGAACTCAGCTTTCTTGGTCACTACAGCACAACTGAGGAATTTATTGCTTCAATTGACTACATTTACCATCAACACTGACTGGGCATCCACATGAAATCCACCCTTTAAGCGATGCTAATAAAGACTGTTTCAATAAAATGAAGTAATTTAATGTAACTGAAGGGTCTAGCTGTGACTAAGAGTCTTCCAGGAGTCCTCTCCTGTGGTGAAGGCATGTATTGTGTGTAAAAAGTAAGGGTGCAAAGAGAAATGTCAGGGCTTTCCCATTTCACTCATTACCTGTCTCTTTGGCCCATAAAGGGCAAACTTGATGATCTCACTGCAAGCAAGAGAATGCCAAAGCAATTTTTATTCTTGTGCTGACAGGAACAGACAGCTCATGGTTCACGGTCCATTTCTGAACCTTGCATTAATCGCAGACTATTATCTATCATTAACAGTTTGATAAAAGCCCTTATCTCCTCTTGTGTGCCACTGAGTGTTTCAAAACGAGTGTGATTTCCATGCTTGGACTGTGAACTGTCACTGGCAACATGCTGAGGATGACTATGACATAAGTGGGTGTCTGTCAGTGGCCATGGCAGTGGAGGTGGATTTTGCGTTTTCAGACTGAGTGACATGCGTAAACCTACTTGTGAGTTGAGGTTGGCCAACTTGGGAATACAGGCGGGATCATCTTCCCCTCCAGGATCTGTGGCACTGACGTTCAGCCCAGTGGCAGTGCCATTTAATGCAAAGTCCACAAACGGACAAGGGGTATTGAACTTCTTGTAGATGACCTGTACAGTGCAGAGGAAAGGCGTTAAGCAGAAACAAAGGCTGTGGGACAGAGTTAGCATACAGACAGGCTGAAAATATGGTACTGAGGGAGCCAGGGAAAGAGAGAGAGGGAGAGAGAGTAGTGCGTGGATTACAGCTCACACAGCCAAAACTAGGTCAGAGAAAGACAGAGAACCAACACAGCCTGGAACGGCAGCGTGCAAACATTAGTCCATGGCAATGAGTAGAGAGAGTCAGGAATACTAAAGAGATGGTGGGAAGGTGAAAAAAAAATCTTGTTGCAGACTGATGCCAGTGCATCTGAATATGCTGCTTTGATGTTGATGCCAACAGACAAGAAACAAGACGCAAAACAACAACTAGTTTCTCTGTGCGTATACCAGGGCTGGGCGATGTGGACTATAAATAACATCTCTGTATTTATGCTATTCCACAATACATGATATATAGCCAAAAACACACATTTTCTCAAAAATAACATAATGCAAATTCAACAATATTGCAGGGATCACTCTTCTGCCAATGAGTCAAATTGCAGTTTACATCCATGTCTGTCCAGATTTATATAATATATGTAAATGCAAATTTCAAAAGGTTTTTACCAAAAGGTATAAAGAGTATTTTTTGGTAAAATGGAAGTTATCGCTATACTGACGTGTGTGAATAATTTCCACCAAGAAACATGCTGTCTTCACTCTGAGACTATTTTTACAGAGGAGTGCAGAGGACCGATAGAGAGTTGAACATTATGATGTCACAGTGAACTTGACCTTTGACCTTTTAGATATAAAATGCCATCACTTCATCATTTTATCCTATTAGAGGTGTGTGTTCATCCTTGAGACCAAGTGGACATTTGTACCAAGTCTGAGGAAATTCTATCAAGGCATTCTTGAGATATCTCCTTTGGCCATGTCTGTCAACGGCACTTAGGCATAAAGTTACATCACTTCGGTGTAATGTATTCTTTAAAACCAGGGAGAGACAACACTTCAGCCATATCAGGATATAATGACAACTATAAACAAAGACAAAATCTAGTCTCATATCACATTATTGATATAATATCAATACATTGCCCAGTCCTAATGTATACCAAGAGTCAGAGGACATACCGAAATGAGGAAGAAAACCATGCAGCTCAGGGAGAAGCCACTGGTGTATCCCAGGTATCCTAAAAGACAAACACTTCATTAACATTTCTTTCATCTGGGATTACATGGTCATGCTTAATCTCAAATATATCACTCCAAATGCTAATATAAACTGCGTATAATCTCTCCTTACTGCTAGAATCTAATCACTACTGAGGAAAAACAGTATTTTTCTGCAGAACTGTATTTCAGCTTAATGTTCTTCAAGCCTGGTGGTGGACTGAGCTGATTTAATGTGCTGGGAGTCAGAGCTCATTACTCCACTGCACCGACTGGCTCTGTTGTCCTCCACGTCTCGGCAGGAGACAGACTTCTTACAAGAGGTCAGCCAACACGCCTCCTTTTCTCACTTCCACACTGGCTTCCCCTGCTTTTTTTCTTCTTTCCATTTGTTTTGTTTCATGTTACTTGCTCATCTGAAGCTCTGTAACGCAGAGACACTGCTGGACACTTGATCAACCTTGTGAAACACACTGGATTTGTGTATGACAAAGTCTAGGTGACAATTATCAGACATGGCTACACAATGAACAGAGGGGGCACAAGTCATGTACCAAGGGACATCTCAGGAGGATGACAGTGGGAATGGTCACGGAAGAAGAAGAAAGGAGGGGAGGTGACAGACAAAGCCTCTAACATCAAAATTAACAAACATCCATGTGTAGGTCTACATGGTCTTCATACATCATACAGCATAAGTTGAAATTTTACAAGGTGAAATCAAACATTTCCTCTAAAATATAAATGGTGATAGTATCATGATGGCTCTCCCTATATAAATAAGTATGTGTTCTATACTCTGACACAGATACAGTGTTTGTAAAATTATATATTTTTTAAACTTTTTACCCAGGGGTGTTAATATGAGGTTCTGTACATGAATTTAAGATTTCTTCTCTTTTTCCTCCTATTCAATACAATATGTCTTTAATCGTAGGTAATTTAGATATATGGGATGATGAATCTGACATGTTTATATAGTTTGATATTTTGAAGTATTTTGTAGTATAAGTATTAATGTTTTTGGATGTTTAAAATCCCCTGCCATCATAGAGCTTGTCAGCCTATTTGCTGTAGTTTCCATTTTTTAAACATTCTGAGCTGACGAAGATCCAAGTGAGATCAAAACATCATTATTAAACATTTGCGTGCATGGAGTAATTGTGCAGGCCTTACATTTTTGCTTTTCCTTAGCCTTGCACATAGCCTACGTGATGTGCATGTAATTATTCTCTCTCTATTCAAGCACAAAGACCAAGGTTCAAGCTTTGATGGTGACAAATATTCCCTTGAAGAAGTGCCCTCGAGCAAGTAACTACGTGAAAAAACCTTATGAACTCTACTGGTCGTTTTCTGCCTCTATCTCTGCAGGATGTCGGAGAAAAAGCAAGTTGGCAATGGCAAGCAATGAAAGGTAAAACATTTCCCCAAAGAGATGAGTAATGTACCACATTTGATAGAAAATATTCATGGCTTCATTCCTATATTTTCAGACCTGGGTATTTTTCTTTTTTTCATTTTGACTTAATAGTATGACAGTTTTGTTAACCATTAAACCATTCCTTAAAGCATGACTATGTAATTTTTGAGAGAAGACACAGGACATTTTCTGTTTAAAAAAATGAAAAGTTGAATCTGTTCTGCTTAATTCACAACACACTGGGCTTTTGGTGCTTCAGCCTTACTTGGCCTGGTATGACCTGCAGCTTATGGTGGCTAATTTTAGCTAATGTTAGCAAACTTAAAGGGATAGTACAGGTTTTTTGAAGTGAGGCGGTATGAGGTACTTATCAGTAGTCAATGTATTACCACAGTAGATGGTGGTGGGCATGCTACCAGTTTTCTAGAAGTAGCCTTTTCTAACAGGGAACTGCTGTTGTATAAGCCAAACATCGCTCTCTTCAAAGCAACCAAATTCCTCTAGCAAAGGCAGCAATTTTACCTTGCAGAACATGGGAGTTGTTGGTTTTCCACTGCCTTGATCGGTTAGTTTGTTTGTGTTATTGTGTGGCTTTGGTGAATCCTAACTAACCCTTTAAAACAACAAAGTCACACACCCAATAATAAAAAGAAGCTAATCAATCAAAGCAGTGGGAGACCTGAAACTCAAGTGTTCTTTGACGTAAAATTACTGTTTTTAGCAATGGATTTTGGTGGCTTATATAATGGTGGTTTCCAGTCAGAAAAGGATGTCTGATGACAAGGTAAAATGGCGAAAATATTCTAAAATTAGTTTACATTTAACAGACACTGACTTTTTGAAGTGGGCCATTTTTAGGCGGCTAAAGATTACTTTTGGCTGCTGACCCTGTCCCTGTAAACTGCTTAGCTTCTGAAACCAGTACTCAGGCTGCTTTTATACTGGGGGTGTGCTGACCAACATCTACAACCCCACTTAAAAAAATTCCAAACTATCCCTTTAAAGTAAATATTATTGTATAACAGACATTACTGACTCCAGTTGGCTGACTGTGTTACTCTTCTTCAATCATGGTGCTTTTACAATAGCTTGCATTAAAGCATTTGAGGTAAATGCTTTATAGTAGTTCAGTGTTTAACATTATCCCATAATCTGTGGCTGCAGCAAAAGTTACTTAGTCTCACTTCAACCTAATCATGCAAAACGTAACACAACACAGGATTTAGAAGTAAGCCCACACTGAAACACCAATGTGATGGCTATCCCACTGTAAGAATGTTTTGTTATTACATACTCACCAAGCTGTTTCATAAGAGCCAGCGGTAATATTACTGCAACAGATACAATGATCACGAGGTAGTTCCCATTCAGGTACCATTCACTGCAGAGACACAGAGAGACACAGATAATTAAATGTATTGATTTGTAATTACTTGGCTCAAATGCTCCCCTCATTCTCAATTCTGTTAAGTGTTTGCCGTGTGTCAGATATTGATCGACAGGACACAGGAATAAAGTGTGTGAATAGCTAGAAAATGAGGTGCACACGCATGAGGCTCACGTGGTGGAAAAAAACTACTGATTGGGGTTTATTTTGTATTGCCACGACTACCCATAAAACTACTTGGCATCGCCAAGCAGTTTTATTCACAGCTGATTAGAAAAGAACACAAATCAAACTCACCTGGTTCTGCTGAAACATCTAGAGTGGAAAAAATAAGCCTCTTTGCTCCCTGTAACCACTGGACACTAAGAACTGTGGCTGTATCTACAACACAGAGTTCATGGCCTCACTATTGTTTGTGGAAGTGTATTTAGGAGAACTTAATATTACACACAAATTCCACATGGTAGGTTATTAAACTGAATCTGGTATTTTTTAGATTCAATATCTTTAAATTTGACATTCGACAGCCAAAATGATTAAAGAAAAATCAATTCACTGCATTTGTCCACCAGAATATTAATCCTGGCAGTGTGGAGAAGGCTTTGAAAATGCGTTGAGATAGATATCTTTGAGATAAAAATCTAGAGGAAATATATTGAAATGCAGGTAAAATGAATAATAAAATAATAAAACAATACAATTAATAATAAAAGCATTCTTAGATAAATGGGGTGAGCAATGGAGGTAACCAGAACCGTGACCTCAGTATTTATATCTTGGTTACAGCCCTGCAGAGAACTTAATTACACTTTTTAAACACAAAATGCAAAGATATGATTGATTGACTGACTGACTGAATGGCTTGCAGACTGCTCTGCCAGCCAAATGGCACAACTGAATAATACTTCAATTACTCACACTATCAAGATTTGATAGCCTGATTAATATATTATGATGTGTTGTGATAGCAATACAAATCACTGGACAGAATACCTGTTTTAACATACTTTTTGCAATTAATCTTACTGATGTAAAAAAAAATCAATATTGCCAAAGATCAATTGTCCCCATTGATTTGGAGAGTCAGTTTCAAAGTGGGGGTCCCCACTTCCCTTGGGGCATATTTGCCACGCCCGTCTTCCTAACCTCCTGCCAGTCAAATCATAGTTCATCATGTCATTAGCAGGTTTTTGAAAACAAAAGGACCTGACAACCAACAGACAAGCTGACAGCAGCTCAGCTGCAAAAAAAAATCTAAACAACTCCAGGAACATAAATAAAGCATGGACTCCAAATGTGTGTGCCCCAAATGTGTTCTCTGCTTCAAGACCCTCTCAAATGAGTGTTTAAAACTGTCTAAACTTCAGTGTCACTTGAATTAAAAACACCCAGCTGAGGCCAAAAACGGTCAACTTTGGGTTTTTAAAGACATGTTGTAAAGGGTGGGACCCTTAATGCTATTTGGGGGGCCCTGGCCAGGAAAAGTTTGGGAACCCCTGGCTTAATACAACCATCAATTAGCTATACCTGCTTATCCTTGAGTGGCTTGAGCCATTCCCAGCTGACACTGAGTGACAGACAGGGAACTGGACAGGTCGCCAATCAGTCACAGAGACTTGTTCACTTTCATACCTAGAGGCAATTCAGAGGCACCAATTAACTTGACCTGCATGTCTTTGGACTGTGGAGGAAACCAGAGTCCCTGGAGGAAATCCACACAGGCAAAGGGATGCAATATGCAAACTAAACATTGTGCAAATGCAGTGTAGTTACATTCCACTGCCAATCTAACACAAAATTTTGACTGAAAGGAAGAGTTTTTGAAAGAACATATGAGAAACACACTTCACTAACACAATGTGCCATGTGTTACTATCTAATGTACAGCCATGTCTAGGAATCAAACCTCTATGAGCTATTTTTAGATTGACACAGTGATAATTTTTTTGTCTTCTATCAGTAGGAAACACTGCAGAGATGTAACATCTGTTGGACACACACACACACACACGCACGCACGCACACACACACGCACACACACACGCTCACACACGCACACACACACACACATCTCAAAAAAAGAAGAGACTCATCTATCCTGTTGTCATCCTGCCCTCCAGCCATCTGGACCAGGCACATAATATCTCATCAACACTGATACATGCACACACAAACACACAGTATTTCACAAACACACAACTGCACAATCACCAATAATCTCAAACAGTGACAGACACTTGCTAAGCAAATATACATGTAGCACTCTGCACAGTGAAATATCAGCCGCTCTCTGAAAAGTTGACTGATTGAACAAACACAATCACAGCCTCAGGTCTTTATTGATTGTGCACGTGAGCTGACTGGGGTCAGGTTTGTTAAAGACAACACACATGCAGTGACACACCTAGATGTACACAAACACACACACACACACACACACACACACACACACACACACACACACACACACACACAAACACACACACACATATACACACACATACATACGTGTGTGTGTGTGTGTGTGTGTGTGTGTGTGTGTGTACACATGTAGAGGGCAGACAAAGCTACAGGAACCCCATACATATAATACAACACAATACAACAGCCATACAACAACAATCTTTGTGAAAATTATAATTCACAGTTTTTGACACTGTGTCAATGTCACTCATAAAAATGATCTTCTTTTCAGTTTTTACTAGAATCTGTCTTTCACATGGGGTTTTTGCTTATTTGTTATTCCTTTTCATCTGATTTTTATTGCTTTGTAAATCCAAAAGCAAATAATGATAATTATAACAAGCTAAAGACAAGTACATTCCATTAAATGAATTTCTTTTTTGAACACACAACCCAAATATAATGATCCATAGATGCAGTCAACAAAAATGTTTAATCACTGTAAGCTGTAATAAAGCTGTATGATCGCTGTATTCCTAAACCCTATCATACAGTACAATTATGTAATTGTATTATAAAATACAGTAGTACTTTTTGGAGAGCTATTGTATTCTGTTACATCGGACTATGAGGTGTCTCTGTTATTTTGTCCACCCCTGTACAGTTTAGCAATATAAACACACACACACCCACTGACAGGATGAAATGCCACTGGAACAATCTCGTCTGTCATTTCAAATAAACAGTGATTGTTGACCATGGCCTTCAGCACCAGGCACTGCTACACAGATAAAACAGAGCAGACACCAGAAAACAATGTGGACATGTGTCACACTATATCACTTCTGGGACACACATCAATCTGAATATTTATGAGCAAATGTGGTAGGAGTGGTGGTCTTCTTTCCCCGTAGATTGAAACCAGGAGTACATGCATTTATTTCTTTAGTAATATTTGTAAGAAGCAGCAAAATGTCATCATGTTTAATCCGAGGGGACAACCCCTCTGAGGTACAATGTTCCATGAATTTCTTTACCCATGTTACACAGGGTTGTGTAACTGCATCATACTCCCATTTCTCCTCTCCACCCTCCTCTCTCAAACCTGAAAAGTAGGTGAGTAGAGGCTCTAACTGGGGTAAGGGTTAAGGGGTAAGGGGCTAACATCACACTCGAAATCCAATCCGAGGAAGTGAGAGTTGTTTGTTTCAGAGGACACCTGCGCTGGAAAGTGATATCCCATGGTTTACGTTTACAGCCGTGGAGTCTTGCTGTGTTTTGATGTGAGTGTTTCTCTGTGGCAGTGCTGCTCTCCTCCTCCAGGGTCACTCACTATCACAGCTGTTCTCACGCCAGCTGCTCAGTACATCCAGAGCAGCACCAGACTCGCCAACTGGCTGACAACAGCCTGACTGAACTCTTCTATGGACAGCTGCATAAGGTCCCACGGAGAAGGGACAGGATGTCACACTGCTTGTTTCTTAACGTAAACAGCTTATTTTTTATTTATGAGACTTAGCTTTCTACAAATGTCACACTATACCAGATGTATTTAAAGTATTCTAAGTGTGAACAATGACTTTTATTTCAAAATGTTTTATTTTTTACTTCAAGTACAAAAATATGCAAATCCTGCAGCATGTCAGGTACACTATAAGCTTTGAATTGAAAACTGCCAGTTTGTGCTTATTTATATAAAATTGGTGTGAAATTTGAACACAGACCAGCACTCCTGGGTTTCATTTTAAAAAAGTGATCAACACCACGATTTGTAGCACAAGCCATAAAGCTTAAACACAGTGACTTCAGCAACAGCCTTTCAAGGTATTTACATTTGTTTTTACTACTCTATAAAAAGCAGTACTGCTTCCTATTTCCCCATTAATGATGTAACAGATCACAAAATTTGCAGTTCAGATTGTATCACAGTTTTGAGTCAAGGACTAGAGCATTTTTTGGACCAGGAAAAAAAACTGGAGCTTGGGTTAGGGTTAAATCACTTTTTAAAAAAATGCTTCTGATGTGTCTTCCTCTCCCTGTCTGTAGTCACCATAGACTGTATGAAAAGATATATTAAAAATATGAAATAAAATAAGAAAATAAACTCTTTACACAGTCTATGGTAGTCACCACTCTGCAGTGTTGTGGTTTTGTGTGGACCCCAGGAAGAGTAGTTGCTACCTTGGTAGTGGCCAGTGGGGATCTAAATAAATAAATAAATAAATTGCTCAGTGTATTGAGCTGCTCTGGTGAGCAAGCTGGGCTGGAAGGCAGCAGATATTGTCTAAGCTATTGTCTGCGGTTGACATGCCTGCCGAATTGTGGAGGGTGATCCGAAAGGAGCACGGACCAACTACGTTCCATACACCACTAATCCCTAATATTGCAGGAAGCAATGGAAAAACAAGGAGCAGGCATGATGACCTTTTAGATGAGGAGTTGCAAGTGACAGGCTGCACACCTCTGACTCGTCAACAAGGTAACCAACCCCTTTAGCTTTTTCTGCTTTTCCTACTCGTGCTGTGTGCAGTCAGTCGGTGGTCGCTCTTGGCCTGATGGAAAAGGGCCTGTTTTTGTCTGATTTCATTAGTAAAACAACATGCTTGTTTGTCTTCACTGTGAATAGATACATCCGCATTTCTGACAAAGTAGTTGCTCAAGGACTGTTTGCTGTACATGCTCTTTTGTGTGAAGTTAAGTGAAAAGGACTAAATGTTTGCTTTTTGAAATGTTTTACCAGTAATTTTCTCACAAGGACTGAAATAAATGGATTTTAAAGCAACATTGTGCAACTATTTTACCATTTTACAGTAACAGCCTCAAAATCATTGTGATGGTACACTGTAACAGGGAGAATGGCGCCTCTTTCATTTCTACTTCATGCTCTGATCGGCTGATCTTGTACTATGTGGTAGAGCAGGCACAATATCCTGCTTAGGGCACAACATCACACACCACTATCAACTACGGGTCTTCAGCTAACAGGTAGCTATGTGAAAAAGCTAGTTCAATACAGACATCATGGCAGAGGCTACGAGATCGAAGCGGATATTAACAGAGGAAGCTAGGAAGTGAAAGAGAGTGACCAAGCAAGAGGATGCCAGATAGGGGTAAATGTCGGACTGGCTTTTAGTCATCGGCTAGAGCTTCATGAAATAAAAAGCTGTCCGACAGACGCTGAACTGTCCTGTTGGACTTGTAAGTAATATTAGCTGGCTTGCTGTGTCTCAAGTTGCTTCACTTGCTTGATTTTTGGCTGATGATGTTTGGTGTTAGGAAAGTTGTTGTAGTTTTTGATCATGAGCCGGTTCCAGATCCTTCAGCTTGTCAACAAATGCATGTGAACAACTATCCGATCCATGAGGATAGAGGGAGGAGGAGGGGCACATTAAAGAGTCATTTGTATTTACAACAGCGGTGTAAAATTGAATTACACTCTCAAACTGAAGTCATCACAAAACAAAAAAACAATTCTTGCAAAATATTCTGTTAACATCTACATTTAACTATAAATCAGACATGTACCCCGTCACATATGACATATCAGTATGTGTTCCCTGGATCTGAAGTCGCTTGTGGTACTGCACAGTATGAAAGTAAACGTTTATGTCATGCATTGAGCACTCACCCTGCAGGTTTATCCACCTTCAGGAAGGCCTGGATGACCAAAGGAAACTCATACTTGACTATGTACAAATAACTGGACATGGCTGTGGAGAGGAGACACAAACACACTGAGTTAGCGCTAAACTACACACAGGCTTATGTACAGTGTGACAATGAAAGCACCCTCACACGTAAGCACACACATATTAATCCTGAGCAACAAATCACAGAATACTATGAGTATTATCCTGGAAACGTCAGAGGAAATTTGTGTGTAAGTGTGGGGACAGCTGGCTGTGTGACCTCACCTCCAATGTTCTGCAGTGTGATGGCGATACCTGCTGCCATCTTCCCCGGGGTCCCGAAGGCCCTGTAGCCGAGCTGCTCATATGCACGAATACCTTAGCCGCAAATATTGGATAAAAGCATTTTATCAGTGTGTTAAAGCCATAATAACAAGGTCTCTGGCTTAAAAGACACTCTAAATCTAATTAGGATTCTACACTTGTTATGTAGCATCACACATCGTGATCTTGTCTTCTGAGGTTTTGCTAATTTATGGATGTCACCACCATGGTGTCATGAGTGATGCTGTGGAATTAAAGCACACACCAGACTCTTTAAAGAGAGCTTTTATCCTATTTTTTCATCCAAAGTTGTATTTACTATACCACTATACTGTACCACAACTCTGTATATTTTGAACATTTACAGCTGGTGTCCAGAAATGCCACCTCACTAATGGTTTCCGTAGCAAGGTTTGTTGTAGGCAACTGGACTTCATAGAGTTCTTGAAGATGTTTCGCCTCTCATCCAAGAGGCTTCTTCAGTTCTGACTGACTGGCTTGGGAGTTCAGGTATTAAACCACTGTGTGGTCGTTAACACCTAGAGGGGGCATGTGTCTCAATTGCCCCCCTTCCATTGTGTGGACCTTGAGTTTCACCTGGGGGGGAGGTGTGAATGAGGGTCAACAAACAACAAACCTTGCTACGGATACCATGACCTGGATGACTGAGAACCTACACAGACATCTCACTAATGGTTAAAACTATATACCAGGACAAACATGCACTGAAATCACCATGTTCTGAACAGACACATTACAAGCACTAACAAAAAGTTACCAAACTACTCAGTCCAGCAGAGTAGCATCATGGGAGAAGTGTCTGTCGTCAGAGTTGTAAATATGTGAATGTAGTGCCATAACCTGTGTATTGTTAAAGAAACTGTCTTAAGGCATAATTTACCACTGTATTTGCACTATTTACTTCATTTGCACTATAATTATTAAATTCAGGTCATAATATTATTATTACAGTACTCGATCTTTATCTGTTTCTTGTTATCTTTACAATTTTTGTTTGTTTTTCTGTGTGCCTTGTTATTGTCCCACTGACCCCTTGCTTTACTTGTAAATATTGAAATTCTAGTATTTTGTTACTGTTTTTAGTGTTTGGTTACTTTTTTTTTTTTTTTTAGCTTTTTGTTGTTGTTTGAGTACCTGTATGTTTACACTGAGGGTTTGAGAAATTCTGTGTCTCCTGTGCATAGAATTGACAATCGAGTTGACTTTGACTTATACTGTATAAGCGCTATATAAATCAATGTTTTATGTTATGGTTACACCTGTGAGACACAGCTGAGACATGAGCATGCACAGAGCCAGTGTCTTTTCATTGTAAGTGTTAGGGTTAGGGCCACATTACTCAGTTCCATGTGATTATGCCTAGTTATACAACCACTTCTGTGGTTACTCTGGTAAAAATAAGGCAAAATTAGTGTAAGGCATTACTCTATACAGACACAACAGATGCTGTAACGTGGCATTTTACTTTCAAATTCAAGTAACCAGCAATATGCAGTAAATTACATTTTAAGTAATACTGCAATATAATACTGCAGACCTCATACGTACCTACAATACCAGATGACTTTAGCAGTAAATGGATGGAATATGATGAGAGGACTGCCACCACTGTTAGAAGTATCCTGAAACAGACACACGGCAACAGAAAGGTACAATATTATTGCCACTTCTTTTACCAGAAAATAACAAAATTTCACAACACATTTTTAATTTTTCACACAAGAACTGAAAAGTTCTACTACTTTATCGATATACGGATCAAAAATTGGGTAAGATTCCAGTTGCTTATTCTAAAACAGAAATATATATGAACATAGAGAAATTATTTTAAAAAATTGAAAAACAGAAAGTATGTAATACATGTGCATTATACTATAATATATAATAATATATATAGAAAAATAGAGGATAATGAGTAAGAAATATTACAAATATTTGTATGTTTGCATAAAACTACAATAGGATACAACAGTGAAAAAGAAATTGGATTTATCCATGTGATAAATATTAGAATAGTATTGAATAAGAATAAATAAGAATATAAGATGAGATAAAAAATAAGAAAACTGGCAGCACATATATACGAAGACAACATGTTACATTCTTACCCTGTACATTACCCTGCAGGCTGTTTATACAGCTGCAGCACAGACATACATTTTCTGGATGTACATAGAGTGTGTTATAAGAACAGGGTCCCTGTGACTCTTCTTTAGCCTCAATTGTTACTCAAGCTGAGCCGAGGAGGCTGCCCCGTCAGCACCTCTGCCCTGTGACACACTAAGTAATCACACACACACCAGATGGACGGTTTCACAAGAATCGTTTCCAATGCAGTACTGAGATTGACAGAATGAGGAAAATCCTTTTGTAAACATTAATCTCCTCTTTGTTCCTCAGTGGTGAACTAACCCTCCTTAGTCTTTCCTTACATTTTCAGTAACAAACACATCTCCTCCAGAGGGACTGTACATTCAATCATTCTCTTTCCACTGACTCATAGTGGTAAATTTATGAGAAAAAAACTCACACATTTATGAGAAAAAACCATAAATACTCAGTGACATTAATAAAATATAAATAAATAAATAAAATAAAAAACAAAAATTGTGGGTTTTTTGTAACCACATCGCTCTACTGCAAGGTTGATCACATGAGAGCACTAATGATGTTGAAATTTCTCATATCAATGACCAAACAGTTTGAGAAGCTGCCCATTACTGCCCATTCTAAGCTTGCATGATGCACATTACATCTTTTACTTGGATTTAACATTAACTTTAAGGGTGATGTTCAAGAGACAATACTAGAATGTTTCCTTCTTTCCTCAGCATCAGGAAGTTTTGTGAATGAGTCCCTGATTTACCGACTTTCCCTGAACCAGTCCACCCCATTCCAACTATTTTCTGTTTTCTTCCTCTTTTGTTGTTCCTGTTGGCGACATTAACTTTCTCTCTCTCCCTCTCTCTCTCACACACACACACACACACACACTCTCTCACACACACACACACACACTCCATTCCTCTCTCCTTTTGGAAAAGCCAGTCAGCATGTCTTTCATCTCAACTTCCAACTCTTTGCCAGTTAACAGTTTTTTTTTTCTCCTTGTTTGGCTTTTTTTTTGGCCTGTGTGAAAGAATGTTGGGTTGACTTGCGGTGGAGGATTTAGTTAGTCAAGTGGCAGTGGGAGGACAGATCTGCTGACAGTCAGACAGACTGACACACTTGGGTCACTGTAGCTCTGCTCGCAGCTTTCCACCCCGCTGCATTCCTACCCGGGCTGGGGCCACTGACCCGCTGAAGCCTCTGCACCCGCCAACAAAAATCTGTGTGATATGAAACATCAGGCCTCAAGGGAAACAGAAGCAAAGGACATTCCCAAACAACTATTACATATAATAAATTATTATCAGTGTATTACTCACAGTAGATGCCACCCGGTATGACCCCAGTTTGGAGAAGCAGAGAGGGGCACCAGCATGGAAACTAAGCAATGACCTGCTGTGGACAGGGTGGGCAACAAAAGGTATTTTAGGCACTTAAAAAAGGTCCATCTACACAAAAACAATACCGGTTTAAGCGTATGCTGTATTTAGAACAGGGCTGCCAAAAGTGGGGTCCATAGGCCAAAGTTGGCCCACCTTTAGGTTTGATTTGGCAAACGTGAAAAAAAAAAGTGAAGGAAAAAAAATCAGGACAGAGTGACACTTTGCATCTTAACAATACAATAAAATAGATATTTACTTGGGCACGCCTGATTTATAATATTTTCACAGCTTTACTGTACTTTGCTGTCAGACAGCCTTTTCTGACAAGAAACCGCCATCATATAAGCCAAATATGACTCTCTCAAAACCAACCAAACTCCATTGGCAAAAGCAGTAATTTTACATCATAGAACACGAGCGATGTTGGTCTACTGCTGCCTTAATGTGATTCTTTGTTTACGTTGTTTTGTGACTTCTATGTTTACGGTTGTAAAATGCTGTCTGATGGCAAAGTAAAGTTCTTAAAATATAAATATACACTGGACCTTTTTTAAGTGGCTAAAAACCTTTTGTTAATGAACCTGTCCACAGAGGTGCATTGCTTAGCTTCCATGCTGGAACTCCCAGTACAGATGTACTCATTGATGTAAACCATAAACATGCATATTGTTTGGCTAATCAATAACAATAAGCCAACAACGCTGCTCTTAATTTTTCTTTCTTTTGATTATACGGTATATTCATTATAATTACAGTAATCAATTAATAGATAAACGATTATGTGCAGATGTTGACATAATGTGGCGTGAACTGATGATACATCTTGCTTCACATCAGTGTGCAGGTTGAATGAATCACTTCATAATCCTTCAAGGTCCAATGTGCAGAAGAGTTCTGCAGCAGGCGACCCAGCCAGTCAGTGAAGAGAACAAGAACAACCTATGTAACAAAAATACTGAAGCAACAGGCCTGTTTTTTCTGTTTGGCATTTATTTTGCCTTTGCTTACCTCCCTGTGTTTGAGCAAACATGGTCACCTCATTTTTAGGTCTCCAGTCCCCTTCAGGAGCAGGATCTATGGTCCAGAATGACACAGTACACTGGATGAAATGTTTTTTGAGGCGCTCACCAGCCTGGAGCCTAATGTAAAACAGAAAAATTGTATTCTTTTGCCAAATATGTCACTGATCCTGCCTGAATTTCTCAGTAGATACTCTATTGTTTGGTCCCAGATCATGCAGATAGGCTGCACACAAAGACACAGCCTTTCATCTATAACAGGGTGGGTTAATACACCCGCTTTGTTGCATTCAGTCACGTACTATTAACTCGCACGCGATTACATGTATTCATCAGAGTAAATGTAGACTAATCAGCTCGAGTTCATTTCAGCTCCTGTCTAGCCAAGTGTCAAATACATCAGTGACACAGGGTTCAACCGGTTCAGACGGCAGACAGCTTGAAAACCCACAGTCACACAACTCAGCTCAAAATAAGAAGCTTTCTCTAACACGAGGGAAAATCCTACAGACATGACTGCCTTGGAAAAGAGCTCAAATAATGTCCTTGAATAATATTTTAGGGAGGTGGTAGCTGTCAAACATTAAAACTAGCCTGATGTGAATATGTTACTTTAATGTGGTAGAGATTGCTCTGAAATGGACAAAACTGCCTCTGCTAGTTCTTTACCACAGCTACAAATCCACTTAAAATGAGACAAGGGTTACACAAACATCCAAAGCAGTGCTTCACCTCTCACTGGAGCTCTGCATTGTCATTTTATTCAGGTGCACTTAGTTAAAGAAACGGCACTGCCTGAATTTTCTAAGAAATACAGCAGCGCCCTGTTATCTTGGACAGAAAAATACTTAGCTCAGCCCGTTTCAGCACTAGACATCTCGCAATCTAGCACCATCAGGAAGAGGTGACAAAACAACACGAGAAAGACGAAGAGGTGAAAGTGTTGATGTCGCCAGCACTGTGTGGTGAGATCAGCCTCTGGAAACACCAGCCCAATTATTTTTAGAGACATGCAACAAAACAGATCCACCTTCCACCTGGAAAAATCATGAAACATACGCATGTCAAGCTTGACATTCTAATATTATGCCACCATTATGTTTACGCAGGATTTAGCCACCATCAATCAATGAATATTAAGTACGTCCACTGACTGAAATTATATGAGGGTACAGGAGTAATATGTAACAGGCTGAACCTGCTCTCTCTGATGGCAGGAGATTTACACAGGATAAGTCTGAGACAGATTGGATGGTCAACAAAAGTGTTGATGATGAAGCCACCACTGAACATGACAGGCATGCAACAAAATTGTGATAATGGTGAAATACTGACACTGTAGATATTCTGTATTTTCTTGTTGTCAACAAATACCATAAAAAGAACAAAACCAGTAATGAACTGATGGTACCAACAACCATGGTCTGTGCAGCTAAAGCCTGATATCTTATTTCATTTTGCCAAAGAGTTCAAATTTTGATCAAAACTGTAAAATTGTAAAACCAATCAGTGTGCTGTTACACTGGGTGACATGTCTGGCTACATTCACACTGTAAGCCTAAAAGCTCAATTCGGATTTATTGCTCAGAGACTGCTCATTTTTTGTTTTACATGAACCAATGATAACTGGGAAGATGATAAGGAGTGAGAGAGAGAGAAAAAATAATTATGGCTTTTTGTGAGGCAATGTCTGCTGCATCTCTACAGAAATTTGTACAGATGAAGAGTCGGAGCCAGGAGTGGTGGGACTGTGATGTGAAGAGCTTCACAGAAATAGATTTCATCCAAAATTTCAGGATGTCAATGTATTTTTTATAGTTTTAAGTACATCTGTTAGGGCCTCCCTACAAGACTCTTGCATGAGTGACATAAAGGTCACATGAATTCTGATGTGACTGTTCACACTGAGGCTGCACTGCAAAAAATCAGACCTGTATTTGACTTTGGACCACATATATGGGCCAAATCATATTTAAAAGATCAGATTCTATGAGATTTGTGCTGTTCACACTGTTAAGAGAAACAGGACTGAGTCAAATATGAGCAAAAATATCTGATTTCAGACAATTTTGCCTGCAGTCTGAACATATTATGATTATTACAATGACACTGTAGTTTATTTTGATTCTACATACACCATACCATAAATACTAACTAGAACACCAAATGTGATTTAATCCACTGTTGAAAACTGCTCCAAACAAAAGCCCTATTTACACACACACACACACACACACACACACAGTGGTTGGACGAAAACCACCTGAAGGCAATTTGCTATGACAGAACTAACTCTGATGAAAAGTTCAACAATATTTGAGGACCATCTTTAAAAGGTCTAAAGAAAAATAAAGATAAACCAAGTCAGAGAACATCAGAACCAGAAACAAGGATACAATATCGTTCCCTCCACTTGAGGCGATACAAAGTGTTTGCTTGTCTAGTCCTCTACTTTTCACTGCAGCTCAGAGATTAGCAGACCTCCAGAGCATCTTAATCGGGTAGAAAAAACATCTGCATGAAAATGTAGATGAAGAACCTGGAAGCTGCTGCCGAGTGTGACGTCATTATCCTGACAGACAATGCTGCTGCGGAGGCTTGTTAAGCCCCTGATGTATAGAGTACATACACCCACTGGTTCAAGACAGACAATCAACCACTCAGAACCAATGTGGGTATTTTCTGCATCTGTGATTGCAATCACACTCATTTATAGCACCAGTAAATGATTTCCAGTATGCTGTTAATCTGAACCTTTATTTATCAAACAAATGTGCCCCGTGTCATTGGCTCGTGTGTCATAAACAGCGACTGCTGCCTGGTTAATACAAGACATTTACAACACAATTACATGCTATTTATGTATGACGCAGAACTCCACTGGAAGAACGGGAAGAGATGAGTCAGACAACATCTGGGGGCTGTAAGTCATTCATTATAATCCTTCCAATCTGTAGTGATGGAATTAATGTATCAAGTATAAAAATACGAATAACTTACAAAAACAGGACGACTCCTGTGTTGGCCATGGCGTATGCAAGTCCTAAGATTCCACTTCCCATGATTGCATTGCCCAGGTTGAAGACAGACATCCCGAACGAGGTTTTTCCCTCAAACTTTAACCAATACAAAACAGAGGAGAGGAATATACATGTTATCTTATCATACCTGCAATTATTGCATGTATGTATATGTATGTGTATATATATATATATATATATATATATATATATATATATATATATATATATATATATATATATATATATAAATATATACATATACATATGTGTGTATGTATATACATACATACATACAATTTAGGAAATGTGATGGAAATATGATATTTCTTGTTTCATGTATCATTATGTGAGGAAGGTTACATCAGAGCAATGTGAAGTGACAGCTGATGTTCACAAAATGCTAATCTAGATCAACTGTTAGCTCACTATTTAGTTAGCATTTTGCTAACTTATATGTTGTTTTAATAATCTTTTAACCATCTTCAAATTTTGGTTTTCTTTTCAACAAAGACAAGCCTAGCAAGGAGCAGTACGCTGAGTTCCAAACTAACTCATCTTGGTCAGCTGGTTGTGTTTGAACTCACATCTGTGAAACGTGGGGTCTTCTTGTCATCCACGCCTGATAAGAACTCCTGGCTCTCTGGCAGGTTAGCCTCTGTATTCTCAGTTCTGTGGGGACTAAACAGAAAGAAATACTGTCAAAGAACCTAACTGACAAAAACACTCAAAATTCATCACAAACTATAATTTATTTTGTGTAGAACATGCTCTGTTTTAGAACAAGTTGCTTTTCTGTAGACAGCACAATAATTCTGATGCATTCTCTGTTCATTATTATGAAATACATACCTAGCATTCTGGGTACTATTGGGTACAGTTTCCCTACAAGCAGTGTAGTGAGAGGCCATCCATCACCCAACGAGAGCACAAAGTGGAAAAACAACACCCTCAGTCATAATATAATAAGGCAAATAACACAATGAAGGCACCGTCCATAAATTATCATCTGTATCCTAGAGAGAGGCATTTTAATTAAACCATCTATTACACAGAAACAGGACACATAAAATATTACGCGACAGCCAGTGACATGATAATCAGGCATTTAGCTCCCTCCATTATCCAGCACAAATTACAGTACAATCAGAGAGCAGGTAGGAGGCTAATGTCTTGCTCAGAGGCACATCACCAGGCAGTTAATGGACACACGGTATTTGCTGGTACAAGGATTGTGCCTGCAATCCTGATGTTACAAAACAGTCACTCTAGTGACAAGGCTGAACTGCCCGCCCCAGGCAGTAGAGTGACATAATGAGTCTCACCACAACACACACACAATTAACTGTATCTCTCCCTGATGCATTGTGAGCAGTGAGGCCTTCAATTCAGATAATTTTTTATTATTTCCTCAAGCTGAACTACAGTATACAGAAT
This sequence comes from Lutjanus campechanus, assembly GCA_027495735.1. NCBI lineage: Eukaryota > Metazoa > Chordata > Actinopteri > Lutjaniformes > Lutjanidae > Lutjanus > Lutjanus campechanus. The sequence continues at coordinate 32,670 of JAJHUR010085710.1, read as the reverse complement.
TCAGCCCTTGCCTCTATAAGTGAGGATCAGGTACTTCTTGTGCTGATGGAGGCAACCTCATAACTAGAATGATAGAAGTCTCTGGTCTCTGTCTGTCTGTCTCTCCTTCAGTTTTCTCAACAACTGTTCACCTGATCGTCTTCATACTTGGCAGGTCTACTGCTGAGGACCAAAGGAAGTGCAGTGTTGAGTGTTAAGTAGTCTAGATAAGTGGTTCTCTACAAAGCTGAGAAACATCAGCCTGCAGAGCTGGAGGGGCCCTGTAGTTCTACATGCAGTAGTTCTAGACCCACAGCTAATTTAAGTTTTAATGTTCACATTTTGATAATCATACACAGTCGTTAACATAAATGAATAATGTCAGCCTATCCCTCCTAACACCCTGGTATAGCTAGCTTCAGAATGAATTCATGAATTTTATCTGTACTAATGATAGAGTAGCATTAGTCTATAATCCTTTTTTTTTTTTTACATTTTTAATACATACAACTATTTTGTTTTAAGTACATTTTACTTCTCATATGTGCAGTCTGTCTCATGTCTCTTTGGCCTACATTCAGTCAATAATATGTCATTTAACAAAGAAGCATGTTTTGGGAACACCTCAATAAACTGTCTTAAACTGGTTTTAAAAAGGGGCAAAAATGTGATTGATGTGTACATTTAAAACAGTGGCCAGTGTTGAGCATGAATGTGGTGAAAGAGCATCAGTTGATTAAAAAGGGTGATGCAGACTTGCAGCAGAGAGAGAGAAAGAGTGAATATAGATAGAAATGTCAATGTGATATAGCCTAAAAAATGTTTTTGATCATGCAGCCTGAAGTATTTGACCTGGCTACACTGCAGACTGGAATCTCTGTTACGGTGACAAACCGGCAGATAGGTCCATGTCATATACACTTGTCTACTCTACCTCATCTCCCTCTTCATCTTTGTGTAGTTCTCATGCAATTAAGTGCATGCAATTTGAACTGGGATGTCGGAAATTCCAAGTTCCCAGTTGGAAATTTCAAAAGCATGTTGGGGTTAAAGTTTGCTGCCTGCTGTAGTGTGAAACATTCTCAAATTGTTATTAACTATTAGGTGTAAGTTATCCCGGCCATTCAAACTAATGCAAAAAACATGAATCATTAAAAAAAAATTTGTGAACTTAGTTCAAAATTTAAAATTGTGTACTGTGACCTAGTAAATGAGTTGTAAAGTTTGTAAACTTGCACAACACTGACGGTAGGTCTGAAACTGTTGTATCTGGAACTGTGGGTGTTCCCCAGCTCTGCAGGTCAATGATACTAAGAATGCTGCAAGTAGCAATACCAGAGGCCAAGCAACAATCATGTCTAGCGATTGGTAAAGAAACAGGCACACATGACACTTGTTTCACTTGATGTTCTGTTACCAAACAGAATGTCATGTTCTGTGATGACAGAAAACATGTAAGATCTTCACGGAGTGGTACGTTAAGATGACAAGTAAAAGCACCCAGTCAGTCAAATCATCCTGTTTGAATAATGTCAACAGGCCTATTATAGATGACAGGATGATGAAATGAAAGAGATTCTCAGACTGTACAGTAATTATCTATGTCTTGTAACAATGACACAATGACAACATCTGCGAGCCGTAATGAATCACAAAGGTGTTCTTGATAGATCAACAGTGACCGTGTTAAGTAGGATTATACTCACTTTTCAGCGTCCCCTGCAGGTGGTGTTTTGGCCGATGCTGTGATCTCCTCCCCGGGCTCATGGCCTTTTCCATTAGGAATGGCGTTCACCTCAGCGGGGGCAGTTTCCACAGCGTCAGCTGGTTTATCCTCACTCATATTTGCTCTGGTGCCTTGGTGAGACAGTAATAATCAGTCTGTTGAGATGTGTAAATGTTTGAGGCTGGGTCAGTATTTGTTCTCTGCTCTGAGAGTTGAGTTTTTATTTTCCTCCTGAGATCTGTGGAAGAAAAGATACGGGCAAATTAGCATAATATTTTGCCATGACACTGGCATTTTCTTTGTTTATAAACTGACTGGGAGGCCCATTTTCCTTTTTTAATGCATTTCCCTGACAGCACAGGTAAAAGATAGGAATGTGTAAGAACAATCCCACCTGCCCTCTCATTTCATGACTCATGTATTGATGATTGCAGTTGATAAAAACAGAACTGTGAAATTTATTAATGGATGCAAATTGTGATTTGAAATGTGAAAATGTGAAAAGTGTTTCATGTAACCATTTTCAAATCATCATTAGCTTGTAAAATAATGGTTTTCATAGGTCAGCAACAATATGTAACTGGAGATAATGGTTGCATTCAAATACCCATATGAAAAATAATAATAATGATACGTCATATCAACTGAGCTTGAGTGCATACAGCACGTACTCCAAGAGCACTCCAACTTTGTAAGGGCAGGTGCAGTTTGTACTAAAAGTATGTATGCATTTTGGAACGTAGCAAACATTTGATGTCAATGAATCATAATAGGAAATCTAATTCAACAAGAAATGGACACATAAATGCAATGGTATTTGCCAGACTTTATTTCCTAGTTTCCAAGAACAAGAGGCACGTGGGACAGTAAAGGAGGCCACCCTGAGGGCATTCAACTGAGTCTGTATCTTCCTTAAGGCCCAGCAGGGATGTGACTGAACTCCAAATCACTTCATGAATGCAGACAGAGAGGAAGACAACAGAGATGTCAATGTGGAGTGACAACACAAAATTCTTTGTGCACCTATTAAAGTAATGAAGTGACTAAATTACTACATGTGTGTGTCTTAATTGTGACTATTGCAAATTCAAAACTGCCCCCATTAAACTTTGTGCTGCAGAGATGTTCTGGCTGACACATCACATTCTACATTACAGATACTCAACTTACTTTGCCTGGGGGCCATTTTTGCAAAATGACAGAAGGCCAAGCGCCAGTTGATCAACAAACATTAATTAATTAATTCATCAGACAAAATTACAAAATTAAAATGCTAATAACTCGTTTTTGTTGAAATTCTTTGTTTTCAAATCAACTGACTCATTAACTTAACTTGTTCTTAAATGTTAAATCGATAAACACAAACTGCTCCTACCCAGGGCAGGATCAATAGCATATTTAAGCTCTTTCAGTGTGTGTAGGCTAAAATGCAACTTCCAAGTAACAGCCAGGGGCCATTATTGAACATTTATGAATCTATAAAGAAAGAAAAAAATGGTAGTGTGAATTAATTAATTTTCATTGTGAATTAATAAATGATTTCTGGGCCAACAAGCACCCTTTCAGGGCCAGATTTGGTCCACAGGCCGCAAGTATCACTGTTCTACAGTCTTGAGAAAACATTTTTGTTTGGTACAGATCCCATAAAAATCACACCACAATTATTTTAATGTTTCAGTGAAAATGAGAGTAATGATGTAAAAATGAGCATTCCTTCTACTCCTGCAAATCATATTGGAATTGCAATATCAGTTACAGTAATTGCAATTTTATATTTTTTTCAAAATCATTCAGCCCTGTGTGACATCGCACGTTTCCTTTCTCTCACTGGTAATGGGTCTGTCTGATTGTGTCCAGAGGCATTTTGGTGTGCACCCGTTGATAGCACCCCTTGGAAATGGAAAATGAACTGAGAGGTTGATGCCAGGCTAAAAACTTTGGGGATTTAGATGAAAATCTATTATTCTTGGATGGATAAAAACAATGAGCTCAGAGTGACTGTAAGACCAACAAACATTTTCACTTACTAACCTAAAGCAAAAATGCAAACTCCTACTGTGATAAAGTCAAAATATAGAGTTGACAAAAAATTGATGTGTTTGGCAAACCCCATGAATAATTGAGACATCAGCTGACAGGTCTACGCTCAGAGGAACAGGGCTTTTAGTTAACTGTGACACACTGGGCTTTGCGTCAGGCCTCTGTTTCCTGGGTATCCTGTCGTGGTGTCTTTGGTGACCAGCTGGCTTGTGGGGCCCAGAAAGGCCCCTGTGACATGTATCTCCTGTATGCTGTTGACCAAAGCCCCCTATCTGGCTCGCCCTGAATGATCTCCTTTGCTCTGGTGCATAAACAGCACTGGAGGCTATAATGGAGAGCACGTTGGGGGCCATAGAGGAGGAACACACAAACGGTTGAAACCCCCAGCATTGAGATAAATAGAGAAGAACCAGCTAGGACCAGCTACAAACCAGTTCTGGCCATCTTTGTGCCCCCATTTTTCTGCTTGTCACTTTTCTCTTGGTTTCCTCTTTTATTGAGGAGGGTTCAACATAGCAACAATGCTCAGGGTTTTCTGTACTACCATTCCTGGCAACCACTCAGCTGTCCTTTTGCCTCAGGCTCCTTCCGCTTCACAGCCCGCCCTTTTAAACTGTAGCTTTGTGTAATATTATTTTAACACATCAAACGCAGGGTGAGGTGAATAAACCCCTGGTCTTCATCTAGCAGTCCTCTGAACCTGTCTTCCTCACCACGCTGCTGTGAGCTTCACTGCACAGCCAGGCCTCTCGGTGTCTCTGGCTAAAGCCAGGCAACGTGGTTGGGCAGCAAAGCACAGCGCACAATGGCGCATGTTGTGCGGTTTCCTGGGAACGGGTTGGAGAACAGTGGTACTATTGTGCCAGGCATCATTATACTGCCGGGGCCCCCTTGGCTGTAGTTCGCCAGGCCACTCGAGGGGCTGAAAAGGTATTTCACTGGGCTCTAATTGAAAAGACGCCACCTTGAATTCAGCAAATGCCAGTACCCTGTATTCATGCACAGTTGTAGCAGAGTTGCTGACGGTAGGAATGGCAGAGGCAGGGCCCTTCTCGTGGGACAAATCACTGCACAGAACCACGCTGCCACTCAGATAGTCTACAAATCACGAGGAGGCTGGAGGAAGCCATTCAAAGACAATACACGATGGGCTGTCCGGCTACAAGGGCGCCTCCTCAATGGCCTCAAGCAGTGGAGCTTGAAACAGCAGACCTGATTGGACAGAGTTGTGGCTCTTACAATCATTATGTTCAGTAAGAAAGGCAATAAAAAACATCCTTGGACATAGTTGAGTGAAAGCACACTCATTCAGTCAGAGACTCTTATTTTTGGAAAGCTTGTTCTGCAGTCCTCCAAGTTTGAAGCAAATGAAGGTGAAACGGAGGTAGCTGGAGTGCTCTAGGGGAAATGCTACTTTAAAAGTAGGACGAGGTTTTGGCAGCAAAAATATTGAGTCTCATATCAGATATTATTTGCCAAATAAAGATATTTGTACTGAATACAGATTAATTCGAAGACATAAATGTTCTCAACAAGGATCAGGATAAGTGTCTTATGAAACAAATCCTGTTTAGAAATATTTAACGAAGACCTTGTGGCACTCACGACTTTCACTGACATGCTAATTTATGTGATGAATCTACTTTCATGAAATGTACTTACGTAAAATCCTACTATATAATTAAAACATCTTAACTCCACTATCTGGTGTATTAATTTGTGACAAGTCTCCACGAGTAATTATAACCAAGAAAATGAAGGAAAATGAGAACAAGCACAAAAACAATTGAGTTCAGCCCTGCGGGCTTGAACACCAGTTACCATAGCACCATTGTGGTATGAAACAGAGGAAGAGTTGTATGTCCGTGAGGAAATGCTCTGCAAAACTGAAATGCTCTGTAGTCTGTAGACACTATGTCATCCAAAAGCACACGTGCAATCGTTTGCATGAACCATTACAGTTTAAAGTTTACATTTCAAAATGCTCTGTATCCCAAATAAAAACATTATGAGAGCAGAGTGCATTTACATGCTGCAATAGTATCCTGTTTTTGATCTTACTCCGGATATTATGTTTACATGGAACATGAGAAACCTGGTTATTCACATCGTTAATGGTATCTACAAGAGTGTGATTAAAACCAGGATTGTAAATTTCAATACAATACTATTGAAAAAAGATACCTCTTTCCATTAGGGGTGTAACAATCCATCAATCTGGATGGATTTATCGATCACAGGTGTCACGATTCTCCAAAGCCATGATTCAATATGATTTTAAATTTTAAGGTCACGATTTGATTCAATTTTCTTTATTTAAACATTTTTTTTATTTTGCACTGTTGGTTATGCCATTATTAGGTTATCCAGTTTAAATTAGTAAAGATCAACAGATTGTTTTATGCCCAACCGTCATTTACATTTCAGATTTTTAAAAAGATAGTCTATATGGTATTAAGGCCATAAAATGGCTATTTTGTGATGAAACGTGTGATTTACAACCCTACTTTTCATAAAAGTCACTGAATACTATCTGGTTTTGCTGTAGATTTCTCCAGATTTCAGGCAGGATAATAGAGCCTGAAATGAAGCTCAGCCTAAGTTCAATCAGGAAGACTATCTTTACGCCTCATCCATTCACAGCTCTCACTTTACTCTCCTTCCTGCTCATTCCAAATCAGCTGATTATGGGTGTTCACTTGTCAGTTACCCAGTGAGATGTAGCCACTGTCTCCATCAGCCAATCATGTCACTGCTGGCAAACTTTAAAATCTGTTCTCCTCTCTGCTGTTGTCAGCTGTCAGTTCAGTGCAGAATTGTTGCAACCCTCCTCCATTTCATTCACCTCCAGTTCTTCATATCCAGAGCCCAGGATGAGCTCATCAGAAGTCCAACTCCTCATCACATTCTGATCTTCAGCATCCCTTCACCACCACCAGTATCTGGACTCCATGGGGGGATTCCTACTTTAATCGCAGCTTCACTGCTCCATTACACATGATAATGTCACGATGGGGTCTAGTTGCCAAGGACTTTCCACATTTCTTATCCAGATTATATATTCCGTACACTCAGAATGAATTCTCTCCTGACTGAACTAAACTGAGGTCTCAGATGAGCACTTATACCATTTATTTCAGTACTTGCAATACTATAACGTATATTGTATAATTTTAAACACATGGTATTATAAAAGTATTTAAGTATTGATACTTCTTCAACCTTAGTATCCACGTTTCTGATTATGTGTCTGCAACTGTGTTGATTTCTCACCATCTCAGTCACTCTGTTCTCTACCAACAAAGAAAGTTGAATAAGTTGTTTACATGCCCCGGTATCCTGGTTTCTATCAGTGCTCCAGGTAGCATATCCAGGTGTCTAAGAACCATGATGAGGGCTTTCCCAGGTTTCTGAAATCAGGATATGATGTTTACATTCGTAACACATAACCAGGCTGACAGGGTGATGATCAGTCCTCCTTCCTCTATAGTCTGATTGTCTCAGTAGTGCCATCTGTTACAGATAAAATAAACTCACTTTTACAAAGATTTATAATAAAAAATAAAACAGTATTATGTATAATACAGCTAATGTTTATTTTTATTATTGTTGCTCCTATAAAGGCTGTACAGAAGAAAAGAAAATAAGAATAAACAACAGCAGGATGAGATGGAAAAGATCATCATTAGAAATTCAGTGTCTCCTCATTGATATTCAAACTTCCAAAAATCCTATGCAAGAGTTAATGCTACATGGTGATGCTCTTGGTGGGAGTAAATGAGTCTTTTCACAGCAACAGCAGAGGCTATGTTTATTCAAGCCCTCGTCCAAAACATCACCTCAGTTTGCCAACACACAGCGAGTGCAATGCGCCTCAGTTTGCCGGCTCTGACGTGAGCAGCTCTGCTGAGAGACGTCATCCCACAAGGAGGTAAATGGAGCCAGGCCGTTCCACTGATTGTTATTCCCCAACTGATACCTGAACCAAACAACGCTGTGCATGTTGATTCTGTCATGGTTAGACTTTCTGTTGGTCATTTCCTGTTTTATTTTGTAGTCTTGGTTTTTCCTTGTGTGTCTTGGTTGTTTTTACTTCCTGTCTTTGTCTGTTTTCCCGCTCTTTTTTGATCATTGATTTTGTTCACCTGTCGTTGTTTGCCCACCTGTGTCTGCTTAGTTCTCTGTCTATTTAGTCCTTGTGCTTCTCGGTTTCTTTGTCAGTTCGTGTGTTTGATTTTGGTGTTAAGTTCCTGTGGCTTCCCTGTGTTACTCCTGGTGTTTTTTGGTCTCTTTCCCCTTTTGGATTTATACCCTTTTGGATTTTGGTTTGTTTTTTTGTCTTTTGGATCCCTTCTTTTGTTCACGTAAGCCTGTGTTTAAGTTACCTTTTGTTTATCATTAAATTACCTTTTGAACTCTGCTCCAGTGCTCAAGCCTGCATTTTTGGGTCCACACCTCTTGTACTTCTGGTTGACTTGACACCCCGTGACAGATTCATCCTCACTTACTGCTATGCATGTGTGCATTTGTGTTTGTAGTTCATTTGGCGAATAATAAAATGTGTGACTCTGTGTGTGCGTGTGTGTGCAGTTTACGCTGTGAGTAATGTTAAAGTGTAATACTGCCTCCTCTGCCACTACTTGATGACATTCTCATAGCCCTCAGGCCCTATAAGCTTTCTTAATTGAGTCTCCACTGTAAATTCTCTTAATCTGCTGGAGTCCATGTGGACAATCCTTGACTGTTTTTCACTCTTTTTTCTCTCACCAAAATCACTGGATGCAGTAAAACGCGAGTTGGTATGTTTTAAATTACAACCTCAATTCCAAAAAAGTAACTCCTAAACGCTGTGTAACACATAATAAAAACAGAATGCAATGATTTGCAAAAACTTTGTGACCTACATCCTACATTCAATAGACAAGACATTCAAAGACAAGATATTTAATGTTCAAACTGATAAACTTTGTTTGTTTTTTTTGTAAATATACACTGATTCTGAATTTGATGCTTGCAACATGTTAAAAACAGTTTGGACAGGAACATGTTTACCACCATGATACATCACCTTTTCTTTTTCTTTCGTTAGTTTTGAAAGTGATCTTTTCCCCCTTTTTCTTGCTTGATATACAACTTCTGGCGCTCAGCAGTCGGAGTCTCTGATAATGTATTTTGTGCTTCATAACGCACTACACATCTTCAATGGGTGACAGGTTTGGACTGCAGGCAGGCCAATCTGTATAATAAGATATCAGTTTGAACATTAAAAAGCTTCTCTTTATACTGTATTCAACTGATTACAAGATGAAGATGAAAATTGGGATTGGGGTTCTACAATAGAAATGTTGCCAGCAACTCATTTTCCAGTTTAACAGAAATTTAAATTTAGACTAGTCGAATGAAAATGAGAAGACACTTAGTCTTAGTACTTAGTGAAATAGTCAAAATTGAGAACAATTTATTAATCAATCAGGTTAAACGTTGTTCGAAAAATATTGTGTGTATTAAGAGGCATTTGAATCCTTCAATAAACTATATTTAAAATGTCGCTGAAATGTGGCATTTTGCATCTTGTATTATGAACACTGCACATTATCCTACAAAATATGAAAACTCACTAAATGCTTTATCTTTTCAGTAGGACCACAGCTTCAGTGGGTAAACAATGTCATGTCACACAGTGTGGCTAACGTTAGCAGTGCTAGCTCCAGCAGCCTGCTCTCCCTGCAGGTTAACATCCACATGTCTGTGCCAAATGTGGATGTGCATTGCTTCAGTCCAGTGGCTATGGTAGTTTATTCTGGCCCTGACTACACAGAATCTTGTTGCAATTTTCTAGATCAAAATACTGACAAATCGCACTGGTTTTACAAGCTATCATCTGTCTGACTTTGCAAATTACAACAACAACTCGGCTATCAGGGCATTAGTGAGGGGAGACAGGGGCGGCTGTCTGCCAGAGCTGCAGCTCCCTCGCTGCATAACATCTTAGAGGCAACAGTTAACTTTGCACATGAATAAAATATTAGTAATTATATTAACGACTAGTATTTCTGATGGCTACTAGTAAAGATAGCAACATTTAGACAACTAATCACACATGTCCCTGTTTTAAATGCCATTAAGAAGCTTGGATAACCTTCCTCAGCAGCATCGTCACATCTGTGCAGGTTGTTTGAAAGACAGCAAACCTATCTCGCCAAAGCAATTCTGAAAAATAAAAACTCACTTCCCAAAGGATTTTTATGGTACTATATTTGCCTTGCCTGATTTTTAAAAGTCAGTGGAAAAATGACAGAATATCTAAAGCAAATTCCTCATCCTCCCTTTATGTCCATGAACAGGAAGAGATTTCCTGCAGATTAAGAGATTACACATGGCCACAATTTCACTGATGAGCAGCTAATAGATCTATCAGAGATCATTTTATTGTAACACAGTGAGCTGATACTTGGGACCTCTGACAGTCAGGATGATAGAGGAGATCAGATTAGGGTCCATCCTGCTCGAGCAGGAAATCAGGATCAACCCGCTCAGGTCACTCCATCCATACACTCTTGCTCCTGGATAAAAATAGCACCAGAGGAGTGAATAGCCTTGTCGTAACCCCACGTTGTGTCACACACAAGGCTGTGTTTAAGTGCTGCTGCATGTGCCACTGAACACAGCAGCTGCCTGGAATAAGCAGTAAACACTCAGTGAGCACGTCCAGCTACCATCTGTCTGTATTCTGGTTCTTCACACAAGGGTGAACATGCACATAAACACACATGATGACACACACACAAAGACATATGCAGTGTAATTAAGGGAAAACTGTCAGGCTGTTGTTAAATGAATGAAACATCCCAAACAGCTACAGGCAGGATATAATGCTCATTATTATTAACAAAATGAGTAACTGAGACTGGTGTAGATTTACACTTTACACACTATAAAATGAGATGTTTGCAGTATTTTAGATCTTCTGTGTTTCTATGACACAAGCAGATAAAGGAGATGCTTTCAGTAACAGAGTTTCATTTCATCAGTTATGACCTTCAGCAGTGAAGAGTTTGTGTTAGTAAACCTTTCTAAACTTATTTTACAACATTATAATAATAGATTTATTGACCACACGTATGCAATGTGCAACTGAACTGATAATGCTTTAGGAAACTAGAAGGGCACTCAGAGAGTGCAGACCTCCGCCAAGGGCAATAGTCCAGTGTCACGGCACACTCTCTCCCTATTGGCTGTCCTGCATGGCTGTTAGGCTAGAGGGTGAGCTTACCAAGTCACACAGCATGTGTTAGTTTGAAAGGTGTGTGCCAAGTGTATGACGTTTAGGGAGCAGGTGTGGGACCCTAAGTTAAGAGGGATAATCATTTTTTAGATATTGCTTATGTCTTACATACTTGCTGCATTTGTTTCTACAGTTACATTTTAAGTGGCTGTTTTCTTTTTTGCATGTTTAGTCGCGGCACAACATTCACTTTAGTTTGTGCAAGTAAATCAAATTCAGTTTCTTTCACTACACACAACAGTGTTACAATTGACCTATCTCACAATGTTAGCAACATTAAAAAATGCATTTTTGTATCCGCCCTGTGAATCAGATCCACTCCAAAATTTAACAGGTTCTTCTTTATTCCATGCTACACCCTTCCACCAAGTTTCAACCAACCAACAAACAAACTGAAGTGAAAACATCACTTCCATGGCTGAGGTAACAATAATGGATGTAGCCCAGGACAAGTTTTGAGGATATGATAAAGGGCCTACATGTTTTGCGTTAGCATAGAATAGAATAGAATAGAATAGAATAGAATAGAATAGAAAGGCTTTATTGTAATGAGGAGAGGAGAGCAATGAGCCGCTGCATCGGTGCATGCCGCCATCTTGATTGGTGGCCATCTTGCTAACAACAAGTTTACTATTTTTATAGACTGAGCCTGTCCTTCAATTATTACAAGTTTCAAAGCAGGAGGAATTGTTTTGAACATACAGGGTTCCTGAAGTAAAAGTTAAGTTCATGATGTTAACATGAACATGATGATTAATCAGAGCAAAAGTGCTCCTGTATTTTCCCTACAGCTCTGATTTGCACGTCTTACCAGCTTCTTGTCCATAGCAACGGTGGCCTGAGGATCATGGATAGTGTAGTATTTAAAGCCATTTGCCATGCCAAACCAAAGAAGAACAGCCATGCTGACATCAAAAAATAAGGTAAACACATTATCATTTTAGGTCCCATTCCATTTAGTGCAACTATTACTTTCTCTGTAAAATAAAGTAATAAACTATACTAAACGTGTTAACTGTACTATTTCATGTCAAATTGCCTGCAGTGAAAAAGGTCTGTTGAAAGTTTACATAATTCAAACTGATGGATAACATAAATCTTTATGGCTAAATTAGGTGTTTTTATGTTGAGGAACACTGAAGCTATCATTTACAGCTCTGCAGGCCCACACAGGTGATTTCAATCAATCTCACTAATTAGACCTCTGCTCGAGTGGGCAGAGCTGCGCTGGGAGTCAGGTGAGGTTACTGGACTCCAAGTATTAACAAGAAAGATAGAGGTGAGGTCTCTTAGGTTGCATAGAATTATATGTCAACTAAGCAACAAATATTCATGAACCACATTAAGTCCAGCCAAGGACCTTTGTTGCATGTCATTCCCCATGTCTCTCTCATCATTCCTCTGCTTTCGACTTTCTAAATAAAGCATTAAAATGTACTGTCAATATACATGCTGGGCCTGAGTGCAATAAAACTGAAGAGAATTCTCTAGTATCTGAGAATTTCTGTCTCTCATTAGACAGTGCTTGCCTTCTGGGCCTGTATATCCCTTTCCTTACAGTGTTTTCCTGTCATTTCTCTCTTCCTCTCTGCTGCAGGCCCTGAGTACCACTTTGATTAGCCAGCAGGGAGAATAAGAGATTAACTTCTGACTAAGAGATTTGTGCGTCAGCTTCTGAGATGCTTCTCATCTCCAGGTTTCCTATAAGCTGCTGTGAGACACCCACGTCACAGGCTATAGAATGATGTGGTCTCTGCTTGGCAGTGCATTTAAATATCCTCACAGCATTATCTCACCGCAAGTCAAGTGTTTCAGACATCGTCGCTAATCAGGATTATTCTGTATGTTCAAAGCAGGAAAAAAAGATTGCAATACCTGCCAATCCCTTTTGATGATTCAGTAACCTACATTTCTTTACAAATGGATGACTGCTGACATCTGCAAATACGGTATTGAATAACAAATTGCATGGCACACTGTCAATGGAACTGATATCTGGCTTAACATATATACACACACATCAACACGCATATCATTTGTTTGTCCTCTCAAATATTTTCAGATAAATACACACCTGTCTGTAGTCAATCAACATACTTTGATTTTAAAAAAACAAATCCTGCAAATCCAAATTTTGCTAAATTCTAGACAAGATCTCTGAGGCACAGGCTAGATTATTTACTTATTCCAAACTATCTGAGACTCTTGCAGAGTGTTGTTTGTTTGTGAAATTGGTATGACAAGCCCATGTCCTTAAAGCACATTGGTGACAGTTGTTCAACGAAAAGGTTGCTCCCTGTTACCAAAATTTATTTTGTTTCCTGCTCCACACTCTGCTCTAATGAAACAGGCTTGTTATTTGTGGCAAACCTAATGAAGCTTTTAGCACAAGTTCAAATAACTGTCTGCCTATTTCAGCATCACACTGAGGCTCCCTATTATTCAGTTATTTCACTGAGGTCTGTGCCCAGTCTATCCTGTCATCTAATGATCATCTTAGCTGAAGAATATTTAAACCACCTTTTTTTTCTCTGCTGTCATTTCAATGCTGCTCTGCGGCTCCACTACCACCAGTGCCAAGTTGCCCCTGGGGGACCTCAAATTGGATGCTATTTATAGAGATCTAACCCTATATATCTGTACAATAGACAGGGTCAGTCTTAGTCTTTATCATATATAGTGTCTGCATTCATGTTAAAGTGGAAATAGACAACTTTTCAAGTCTGCTCTTGTCTTCACATTTGCAAGTGGTTCAATTTAACTTCATTTCAGACATACAGGTGCATTAAAATATGGAGGGTTATTACTCTTTGTGCCACTGTTGCAAAGACAATTGGATTGCGTTCCATTTTCTTTGTCGTTTTGGAAATAAGAGAGAAGAAAGAAGCATGTATAATGATGTGCATGGTAATAAGAGTTTAAATAACATTATTGCTTTGCACAAATATAGCAGGAGCTGGCGAGAGAAGTAAGATTAGGAGAAAATACCATGGGTTTGTTCATTAATTTAGTCTATTAGAGGGACATAAATTTTCCAGAGAAAAATCATGCTTGGTGGTGGTGAAAGTGAGGCTTATAGTAGATAACCATTCTATATGTGGATGTTGCTATTATTCTATAGCAATTACACTGTGCAATTAACATTTACATTATAATGATAAGTAAAAGCTAAAAAGTTGTCTATTTCTTCCACAACTTGTGTGTTTCCTGATTGACCTCCTGTGATTAGCTGACAGTGTTGCTCCACCTGCACCTGTACTTCATCTTTCTAGTTTTCTAGTGACATCAAACTGGCGGTTGGGTTATAACGATTTACTCAGATGGTGCAATTTTTTTCACATCAAAAAATTGGTAAACCAACAGGCGCTCCCCATATCTTATAATCTTATAATGTCCCTGGTGCGATTTCAGCTAGTAAGTCTCATTAGCGTGTCATATCTCTCTCTCTTTCTCTCTCCCTTTATTTATTTCCCTATTTGCTGCCTGTCCCTATACTACCAACTGTTCAATAAGGCAGAAATGCCAAAAAAAAAAAAAAAAAATCATGTGAAAAAACTTGGTGAACCAGGGAACAGAGCCTGACCCAATACCCAAAGCTATTTTTACTCTGTTTTATCCCCTCGCCAGTCTTTGCCTCTTCCCGCAGGGCACTGCATATCTATGTGCAACACACAAGGACACAGACGATTAGCATAGTCAGCCACAAAAAGAGCGTCACTTCTTTATAAATTACATTTGGGAACTAGAAGAGTGCACTCAATAGCATGCAGATCTACATCAGGCAATCTTAAAAGAAATTTGGATGTAACCTTTTTGAGATCACAAACATTTTGATTAGTAACTGAAATTTAATTACATATTTTTTCTCAGCAACTGTAAAATATTACAATTAAATTTATTTTGTAATTTAATTACATGTAGTTGGTTACATGTAAGTTCTTACTCTCCAGCACTGCTATTATCCTATTAGATATTTGTGTGAAACCTTTGACCACAAAATCAAACCACTTCACCCTCGAATCCAAGAAAACATTAGTGCCAAGTTTGAAGAAATTCCCTCCAAGCCTTCCTGAGATATCACGTTCACTGTGGCAAGACTGTGGCGACCTGAAAACATAACACCTCTGGTCACTGCTACCACCACCATGGAGGCATAAAAAAGGTTTTTCAAGGTATTTCAAGAGCTGTGAATCACAGAGGTCCATCAGCATACAGTCAGGACTGTGAACAAAAACAATTTGGCTGATTGTTCCAGTAATATGCTAGATTAGCTCTGGACGAGCTCCAGGTCTGTTGGTCACAAGGAACGCAAGTGGTCTCAGGATCCCTTCGAGGCTTGTGCCTGACAAAAATAATTAGTTTGACAAACAAAAACTGACCCAAACCTGACACTTTGTTATGCACTGTCGGGTTTGGGGCACGTAGCAGAATTCCTCTTTAATACTTTTGTTGATTTTCGGTGGTCATTTGTTTGGTAACTGAAATGTATGTCTTGTGTCTCTGTGAAACTTAAAAGAAGCCAAAGAGTCCACTGTCTCCAGGCCTGACTGCCGTGTTGTAGCTGGAGGATGACGGCTGTCTACATGGTAACGTGGGGCTGGAAAGAGTGCGGCATGAGGCAATGTGTGGATTGTCTTTAGCGTCTCGTCTCGACATGCCTGAGTGGGAGCAGTAGCCTGGTGAGTCACTGAAAATGGGATTTATTTATAGAATCACACAACATTTTCTGTCACTCTGGCTCAACTCTCACACAGGACACCCCACAGACAGAAAGGGACAGCAGAGCAGCAACGTCACCGTCACACAAACAAGTCCAAAGACTGGGCTTTAAAACAAGGCAGGCAGGACACAAAGGGCTACGAGGATGGGCTTGGGGATGGAGGTATAGTCCTATGAGAGAAAAACAAGAAGGGAGCGGTAAGATGTAGGAGTAAAATAATCAATAGGATATTAAGGGTCAGATTTACATACATTAAAGTGCAGGGTGCTGAGCCTTGCTTAAATTTACGCTTGGAAAGTAATTAGCATCTGATTCACTAACTGAGACCAGGTAGTTAGTAGATAATTACACAGTAAGAGAGCGGGGCTGTATAAAGGAAAAAGAGATGGAATTACATAGTAAAACACACTAATTGCACATTACAAATGTTTTAAAAAGATTTAAACTGCTACAGTGCAGGGCTTCTCAAAGTCCAGATGCAGAATAAATGACAAGTCAATCTCAACACAGCCCATACCTTCTGTTATGAATACAACACGTTATGAAGTGTAACATTTTCTCTTTTTCAATACATTTTCTATTGATCAATAAATTGTGAGTGACATTGAATATACAGTGTAACTGGAGACATCGATTCTGTCCCCAAATTAACGTAGAATTAATGTGGCTTGTTTCCCTATCGTTGACATCATTGTCATGGCAACGTTATCTGCTGGACTGAACTGTTGTGTCTCGTTGCAGCTGAGTTCACGCATTAACTTTACAACAAAGAATTTGCTCTCAGCTCCTAAATCATCTTTTCTCTCACTAGGCTCTAAGGAATTTTGATTGTCTTGAACTTGAAAATATGTGGCTTTGAAGTACATCCAAAAGGAAAGTAGTCTGATAAAATGTTTGATAATTTCACTTACATGCACTAAATGCAAACTGCCATGAAAGTACAAAATAAATACACCCCCACTCGTTAACAGCCTGTCATATCCCTTGATAATGGAGCATGCTACGAGTGCCACACAAACAGACAAACAAACCCCACGTGTTCGTTCTGAACCTCTGACGCTGAATAAAAATCAGACCTTTGAGTCACACAGTGGTTCCCAAACTTTTTCTGACATGACCCCTTCAGAAGCCGAAAAAGTTTATTCCCCACAATTATTATAATATTTTAACAATAACTGGGGAGGCAACTGATAAAAAAAAGAATTGAAGTTGAACTTAAGTGAAATAAAGGTCAACATGATAGCATCAGCAAACTCTTCTTTGTTTATTTCCCTACATAAATATTCCCTACATGTTTATTCAGCTTAGTTTCACTCTGTATTTCCCCACGGGTCATCCACAAACCTGGGGGGCTCTACGTCCCCCCAGGGGGGCCTGTCCTCCAGTTTGGGAACCACTGGAGTAATACATTTTTAAAAAAACATGTTATAGTGCATTAGTCATGTTCAAGTCCTACAAAACCAAACTTCCCATCCCGTTTGGTGCTCTGAAAGAGTGAAATATGATGTTGATGATGTATTTATCATTCATGTGGTTTTGTGGTGTCTTATTCAGTTCCTGGCACATCCTCTGGAGATATTTCAATTTAAAACTGGTCCTTGAAAAACTGTGTGTATTAAATGCAGTGAAATCAGTAATCAAGCAAACTTCCTCCCGTTATTTGCACCTTCTTCCATTAAACACACCTGCATTTGGCTTGGATGACAGTCAAATTGGTGCTCTGGGCTGCTGTGCATGTTAGATCTGTAGTACAACACAGACATTTCCCCAGGTGCAGAATGCACCTATAATGAGGCACTAAAAGATTAGTCAATTTAAGCCACTTGTTGGCTTGACTCACATGTTGTTTTGGTATTTCAGTGAAAACCTAAAAGCAAGAAAGCGTCTCCAAACAGAGACAGAAACAACCAATCAAAATTGAGAAATACAAGTAGCACAGTGTGGATATAAATACTGTTTACAGCATAGATGCCGAATGCCACGTTGCTTCTGAGGTGATGAGCTGCTTTAAATATTTGACAGGTTCTTGAGATTCCGTGCAGTCTTACATCTGCTTCAACAACACAGTGTGTATGTAGAACAAATTATTCACATGATTTGATGTGATCTCAGCCCCGTGGCTGCCTGGCTCATGAGCTGCCATCAACACCTCTGTGCAGAACCCACTAACAACTGTGCTCTGCTGCTTAATAAGCAAAACTCCAAATGAACTGTCAGCAGGCACAGTTTCTAACATATGAGGGTGGGGAAAAAACGATACAGCATAGCATAGCATACAGCATTCCAATATTTTGTGTGGCAATACTGTATAAATTACACAGAAGCAAGGTATAGATCCTTTATTATATTGTAATATTGTAAATTATTGATATTGCAAGTTTGCATTCAACTTTTTGGAAGTAGAATAATGAAATCACTTGCTTTTTCAGTCCACTGCAGTGCTGAGTTTTTTTCTGGTGAGGTCGGCAGAGGTCATGGTCAGCAGCACTGGTGGGTTTTTATGACAGTGTTGGTCTGCTTGATAATCCCATTTGGCTGCAATAAAAATCACTGAAATGATGTGAACAGATTGTTTTTTTTTTAGGTTGAATATATAGAAAGGTGGTGAGATAGAGATGAACTGCATGATCAGATTAAGGCTTCTGATCAAAGCAGCGAGTTACTGGGATGGATGTAACTCTGTTTTTTTGTTTCCTTAGAACTTTGTTGGTGCACATGCCACATGAGTTCCATTCATTTTATCTGAACTAATAAAGTACAGGCGATAAGTACTGGCCTGGACAGTAACACAATGATGGCATGGTAATTCCAAATCAAATCTGACCTCCTCTCAGAGGAAGTGAATGCCAGTAGACTCAGTGCCAGATCAAGAAGCTTGCAAGTCATGTTGAGAGCAAACATGATTTGTACAAGATGATTTGAGTATTGCTATACGAATGTAAATCACACAACGCTGCCGACATGCTGCAGGTGATGATGTATTGATGGTGAATGATGTGTGCAAACATTTCAACAAATCTGGCTGATCAGTATGTCACTGAGGGATCAGGGCCACATACCACTTTGTTTTGCGGACCAGTCCTTTATCCTGGTTCAACAGACTAAATTCAGTTTAATTTGGACTATCTTGCCAGCTGTACAGTGAAACTAATGTAGACCCAAACGAAATGGTCACTGGTTAATACAAGAATCGTGGAAGGAATTGAAAAACTCAGATATTTTCTTATTTTCCTCCCACAATCAATAACATAAATACATGTTTTTTGTTGTTGTTTTTTTTAAACAAAGGTTCCTTTGAATTTGTTTGCAATCAATACATGTACTGGACAGTAGGCATGGGACAATATGAAAATTTCAAGCCAAAATAACTGCAATTCATCTGGAAAGATGCAGGCACCCCCAAAATGAAATTCGATCCCATGGAATTTGAGGTTTTAGTGGAGGACAACAGAGCAACAGATGAAATTGCTAGAAGATTGCAAGATATAAGGCAAAGAATAAAAGAAAAGATGGCTTAGAAAAAAAACTTCAACTGTATTTAAGTAAATAAATAAATAAATAATAATAACAATAATAATAATAATAATAAATCCATTGCGAGCTGTAGCCTGAACACTCAGGTGGGACACTCGAGCCATTGTCATGCACACCGGGCAGCTGGTCAGTGCTGTATCTGGTCTGAAAATAGCCATTACTGTCCTGGGACCGAAGAGGGACCGAAGATGAGGTACAGGCAGTGATGAGGTCTCTCAGTCTAAGTGGTCCCACAGTGAAGCAGCCGGGGACTAAGGAGGCAGCAGAGGTGCACAGTGGAGGAGAGGAGCGTGCTGGGGGCAGAGAGGAACAACCTGCCCAAAAAACCCCAGTTGATAATGTAATGTTGGTGAAAATAAGGAAATATTAGGACATAATAAAGGTCAGTGTTAATTTTATTTACGCTACGGATTATTGAATGAAAATAAAGAGACACATCCCACAAACATCTCATGAAAAATGACTTTAGATCAGAGCGTTTCCTCCTCGCCACAGTGACAGCAGCTACCTGTGTGCACTAATGGGCCCATTAGCACTTAGCTTTCAAACATGTTAAATACAGAGGCAGTCGCAAACGCAAATTATTTTCAGGCTTGGAAAATCAATGTGCGCATGCTAACTTAAATTATTTGCATCTTCTCGTCCCAGTGTTTTGCACGCTAGGGTTGAAACACCGCATACTGCATATTCATTAAGGCAAACATACTAAATGGACAGTGTGTGCTACCCTACACATTTGAAAGAAGATGCAGGTGATATCAAGTCTGCACATGTCTGTACGCACACAAACCTTTAGAAAATCAGACCCTAAGTTGTGAACAGCTTTTTCAAGTCACTCATGTGAGGCTATCCATGACTATCCTGATTCATGATAACTCTGATAGCAGAAATTCACCACAATCGACTTATCGTGCATGTTTATTATCACAGTCTTTTATAAAAGCATATATTGTCTCATCCCTACTGGGCAGGACATTTTATAGTTGAAAAATAAACTTAGTCACTGTATGGCAGACAAACTATAGATGGCGACTCTATTCAGAACATGTCTTTGGCATTGCTGTACTTCAATTTCTTGTCTATTATCGGCTGATATATATGCTGATATCAAGATAACTGTAATGAGTTACAATCTGCCAATATTAGCCAATTCATATTGGCCTGGCTGATCCACTTCTCTGCCATTTATCTATTGCTTCATCATCACTTTTGTATTGGAACATGCTGAATACAAAAATTAATATATTCCTTTAAATGTCCTGTAAACAAGAAACCTGTTTTTTACCTAGTCAGGGAACACAATGAAGCAAAAGCCCTTCACCCCTGTTTCAAGCTGTCTAATAATGCAAATCTATTCAAATCAAACTTTGGATGGACATGTAAGAGGTAGCTTTAAGAAGTATAGGGCTGCAACTGCAAAAAGTGCCCATCACATGATACTAGGGCACAGAGTGACATTATCAAATGTCTTTTCTCCAACTAACAGTTAAACATCCCAAAATATTAATTTTACTGTAATGTAGGAACAAGAGCAAGACAAGTCGTGAAATTTCACATTTGAGTAATTTGAATCATAAAATGTTTGAGTAAAAGATGACTTAAAGGATTTTTTTAGTGGATTAATCAATGCGCTTGTTTACCTAATAAGGTGTCAGTTGATATCAAAGAGACAGCATTTGACTTTATGTCTCCTCCAGATAGTCAGCTGTGGTTATCACACACTGTGGCTGCAGAAGCAGATCATACATAACAAAAAGGACAGCAGTGACACAGTGAAGGACACAACCTGTATAAGGGAATCTTATGCCGGCTGTATATTAGTTAGAACAACACGATCAGCCAACCATCCAGACGTCCCTCCACACCACACTGTTCAATGCCAGCTCTGTCTTCTCTCAATCATGTGCCTTCAAACAAAGTACCATCCTGTCCTGGCATCTGCCAGCCATCACCCTCCTGCTTCCTCCTCATCACATGGGAGGAGAGCAAAAGAAAAAGAGCTGGAAGTACGACTCACACAATGCGTGTGACCACCATGGTGGATGCTGCACTGCTGACTCTGTCACATGCCATAGCACCATGGAAGTCCAAATCCCAACCCACTGACAGAAAACTCCTGAGCCCAGCGGGCAACCACTGTAAGCAGATCAATGTAAGGCTTAAGTATCAAATCCCTTATAGCAATAAGAATCATACAATAGGCCAGTGATGGATAATGAGCAAAAAAACTGCTCGATAGCTGAGGCTCAGAAGCTTTGGGAAATGTACGGTGCTCCAATGGTAAGACTTCCCTTTATCTGTCCTTTCTTAACAAACATTGGTCGGATGGTGCCATCATGTTCCCGGCCAAAAAGGGTCCCAGTCGGACAGCAACAACTACAACGTGGTTATGAGACAGACAGCCAGATGGTGACGTTGTTTCAATGTCCAATAACGTTGCAGTCAGATAGTCTCTTACAAACCAGGAAATATTGATTGAAATTATTGCCATGAAAAAAGGAAATGCATGTGTCTTTGTTTTTTTTAATACACATTTGATTGACAATATAGAACATTATAAACTACAACTAGAGTCCTCCCTTGGTTCACTTACTGACTGAAATCCATGGCAAAGACTCAGAGTAACTTTTGATAGCAACTTACACAGTGAGCAGCATATAAGAAAGATTACCCAAGCTTGTGTTTATCAATTAAGAAACATCTCCAAGATTAGAGACATGCCCAATTTTAATGACAAAGAGTAAGTCATACATGCTTTTATGCTGCCTGGACTTCTTTTTGCCAGCTTAAACTCTTAAACTCCCACTCAGTCTCACAATTGCAGCTCATCCAGAATTCAGCAGCCAAATCACTAATTAAATTTCAAAAGTCCTGTCTTATCACTCCAATTTTAGCATCTCTGCACTGGTTGCCCATTATCTTAGAATGCATTTAAAAGTTTTATGAAATACTTACAAGACCATCCATGGTCTGGCTACAGACTATATTAAAGAGTTTTTAACTTTAATATAGTTTTAACATTTTTGAGTTTGTTAAATAAATGCATTTGATTGATGAGAAGTTTTTAAAAGTGTGTTTGGAGCCACTCAGAGTTTTTCGACACATCAACTTAATATATAATATATATGCACCAGAAGCTCCAACAGTGACCGCAACAGCTCACCAAATGGCATCTTTTTTGTGGGTGTCTGTATAAAGCTGGTTCTGTGGGTCATAGAGCTCTTTATGTTTCTTCACCGAGGCAATCAGTCTTTTCAC
This sequence comes from Lutjanus campechanus, assembly GCA_027495735.1. Taxonomy (NCBI): domain Eukaryota; kingdom Metazoa; phylum Chordata; class Actinopteri; order Lutjaniformes; family Lutjanidae; genus Lutjanus; species Lutjanus campechanus. The sequence continues at coordinate 10,128 of JAJHUR010085710.1, read as the reverse complement.
GTCCATTTCTAAACTGAATTAACTCAACTACGGGATGACAGCAAACAGGAAGTACTGTGAGTAGGGTGCACTTGGTCGCTAGGGCATTTGTGGGTGGTTGCTAAGCAGTGCAAACGGGGGACAACCTGCAGAGGGAATCCCAAAGTCTTGGCCAAAAAAAGGTGAATGATATCATGCACCCAATTCAACCAGTGTTTAACAGTTATATATTTTCAAATTTAGCCAGTACCTTCAAGACAGGAAAGGTACATGTTCACATTTATTTTACATATAGGAAACACACGTATGATTTGAAAAAAACAGATAATGTGTATAATTAAAGCAAATGTGTTTAGACACTATTTTGTGAGCAGCACAAACTCACAGCATGCAGCAAAAATAGAACTCTATCCCATATTTGCCACGTGCTGCAAGCCTGTTGCATCTGCTGTAAATACAGGCAGTCTGCTGCTATTATAATTAATATATTTTGGCTGCTGTGGGTGTTGCGCAGCAGACGTACAGCACTTGCATTGTGTATGTGCTGCATGTGTAAAATGGCAGTAAGCACCTTCTTAAAACTCACTTTTATAAGACAGCCTACACTTAAAAATGTTGTACTTTCCTTTCTTATATATTACTATTTTTTCTAAAGTTTTATTTGAACTTTGTCTTCCAGATTTGTGTTTGTTTTAGATCATTATTTTAGTATTTTTACAAACACTTCCATGCACTGTTAGCTGCTTTAAATGCTCATTTAAATGTTGTTTTACTGACATTGTATCTGACTTAAATGAGATCATCACACAATACATCTGCCTTATATGAAAACAACAGACGTCTTGATTGGACTTTCAAATAAAAGTCTTTCAATGTTTTAATGTTTGCTGGGTTTGTGTCTTTAGCACTTCAGTCAAGATCTACAATAACCACCACAGACTTGTACCAACCAGCCCTTTATTGAATTGCTCATAGCTCATAGACAAAGATCCTTCAAGGAACCACCGCAATATTAGGATCAATATGGTCTCATGCACGTTGTCACACTTTGATGAAACAGTGCGTGTGCGTTTTTTCAGCCAATATAAAGTTTCAATTACGTTGAGCAGCTGTTCCCATGAGACACGGATTTGAGGCTCAACTCAATCTACTGCTGATTACTGGACACCACAGTGCTGAGGGTATAATAATTTTCTCCTACTTAGAGCTCAACTAACCAATGGGCTGGCATTTTTCCTAAGTGGTATGACCTTATGCAAGCAGCAGTTCATCAATGATATCCTTCAGTATGGCCTCAGATACCACAAGTCCTTCATAAACTGGCCGGCACTCTAGAAAATGTAGAAATATTGTGAGCAAATGAGCTGTTTGCACTCAAAGGGATAGATATAGCTTAGTTCTACAAAATATCAGAATTAAACTAGTATTAAATACAAACTGATAATCTATAGAATGTGCTTTTTTCTCTTTTTTGCTATGTAACCTCACTGCATTTATGCATTCAAAACACACCATCAAGTCCTAGATGTTCTATCCATCCTTTTCAGTCTTTAGAAAACACAAAGTACATCATCTATGAAACTGAAGAAATAAAATTTTAATGGTGCAATCTTGCCTTTTTGTAACCAGAGAGGAAAGAGTTAATGCAATTTAGTTTGCAGTTTTAAGACCAAAATCAAAAACCTGCAGAACCTCAAGGCCAGAGAGAAGCTCACGTCCTTTCACAGTTTAATGCCATCGACAAAGTCGCAGCAGGGTGTTCCTTTTATTCTCACAGTGAACTACATCGCTCTCTAAGACTTAACAATCCCTTCATGTTTTCTTTTCATTCCTGCAGAGGTAAACCAATACTGCTGCAGGAGAAGAGTACAGTTCACATGGACACTGAGCTTTGATCAAATTAAATAGAAAGTTAGTGAATCTCCCTGGCTACGTCTCATCCAATAGTGAAGAAAAGAAGATGCAGGAGAAGGAGCCATTTTCATCCACTAACCTTGACTGAAAGAAAAGAAAAAAAATGTTTTCTTCTTTTCTGCTTGTTAAATGTGATGGCTACAGACTGGAATGAGCCATGATTCTAATCGTTTTTCCCTGCTATAGCAGAGAATCATTTCTAGTTGTGAATGAGGGCTGTGACCTTTGTTGCATAGCAGCACTCTTTCACAATTTTCTTGTCAATCAATACATTTTGTAATCAACCTGAGAGGCAATGACATTTATATAACAATATCTAGTAAAACTTTCTAAGACATTTTAAAGCATTTTTAAGGCTTTATGTTTGTAAATGTTTATAATGATGCGTGACAATGTATAACAAAGTTTATAAAGTATTTTAAGTGATGGACATAATGAATTATAAATTTAGCATTTACAGAGCTTTCTACATCCATGCCAAAGCAGCACCAGTCTTTGAAAGAAGTCCTGGGTTTCACATCACATCATAACTTCCATTACTTTAAGCCAGTTATAAAGACAAGAAAAAGTATCATAATTAGGTTTGGTACCAAACTGTCAAGATGGTACCAGTTCCTATATGACCACCACTTACCAGACTAAATCACAATGCAGATTACGATGTCTCATTTCACTGCTGCATGCCTGAGCTGCCAATTCAAACAGTTGCCCTCTCATGGCAGCAATCTCTCTACATGGCTCTGTGGCAGACAGCCTTCCAGGCTTCGAAGCCACTTTGACAAAGTGGCCAAACCGTGTAATGACAATGTCATGAGATGCTTTATGGCCCAAAAATGACAGATAGACTTACATGGTAAAAGAAGCAGCTGTAAAATGGCCTATGCATTTTTTAAGTGCCACAACTCCCGCAAAATGTCTCATATCAATATCAGAATTTGATCGATTTGGTGTAATAACATTTTGAAAGTCTAGAAGAGCTACACAATTAAATAATTTTATTACCATTCAAGTTACAGGAGGGCTAAACCAGAAGTAAGCCACTGTCTACTTGACTGCTCTTTCTCTATGAGCCACACAAAGCAGAAGAATATGCAGGAGCTCCGGCAGCAAGGTCAGCTTTGTGTGCCAATGAGCAGCTGTCATAGAAATGAATGTACATCCATGCTGTAAAGATGGCTGAAATTCCAAGCCAAACGGTCCAAAGTATGACTGCATTTTACTTGACATAATTCCAATATGATGATAGTGTGGGCGTCTCTGGCCCTGGCGATGGGAAGCATTGATTTAAAACACAAGATGCAATGATGTGTCTGTTGACAGCACTGATGATAATGACAGCAGTCTTTCCTCAGGTTAGTAAATATGATCATATTTCTGCAAAACAACTGCTGAAGTTGGAGGCTGGAGTTTGTTAAATACCAGGAATACACTCAACATTGATTTGTAATTGTTGTTTAGTGCATTGTAATGTGTTAAGAATGCATTTATAAGGGGTTTTATGAAGCCTAATAAATGCATTGTAATGTCTTAGGTGTAATGTGCTTATAATGAATTACAGACCTTCATAGAAAGTGTTACAAAATAGCTTTTCAATTTCCATCCCAACATTCAGTGTTCACACGTGTGTGCACGACCACACACATGTACACATGCTTTCACTCTCATGCATGCACACTAAACACAATCTAAAACACACAAATGAAGGCAGGCTTTAATCACACAGCAGATCAAAAGCTCAGCACGCCTGATGCCGGCTGCGGCCAGATCAGTCTGCTCACACTGTGATTTCATTCTGGGATGGGGCAACACACGGGCCCATGACAAGAAGGCCAGAGAGAGGAGTCAGTCAATTATAACAGCAGAGGCCAAGCAGGGCAAGACATGAGCTCTCGTCAGCTCAGGCCAGTCAAGTCCAGCAGTCACAGTCTCACCTGCTGCCCACAGGCCTGTGAGGTGACTCATCACGGAGGCGGAGCATGGGATGACTGGCAAGTTTGCCTGCTGAAGGTGACTCCAGAAATCATGCTGCTGAGAGTTTTATCCAGTCAGTACACGGGATGGTTTGCACCTAACCTTAGTTGGATAAATAAATAACTTTGCAAAATGTAATGTTATGCATGCATTCTGCCTTTATGTGAAATCTGTTTGCTATGTGCATGTTAGAAAAACCAGTACTTAAATGTATTGCCTCGAAGTAAACCAATCAGACAAAAGAAATGCATAAGTGCTTAAAAGCAGCACCTTCTCCTGCCCATAACATCAGATATACAGTAAATTTATATATCTGTATAAGATGTATGTTATAATTTGACAGCTGCTTTGACCTCTTCCTAGTTAGACTTGGCGTTTCACCAAAAGCTTGGGTATGTCTCTCAGACTAGGCAAGATCACCAAACATGAGGACCAGATGGCACCTGTAGCCAAGCTGTGACATGGTGAGAGCCAGCTGTGGATGCTTCGCCAGCACGACTTAACAATATGACAGGCGATCCAAAAATGAAGCTTTATACTGTGTGAGAGGCATTTGCAGGAGATAAGCTTTGTAGCAACTCAGCCAGTGAATGCCTCAAACATGCACTACAGAAACAATGTCCCTCATGTAGTCCTGCGTGCCACACATGCAGTTAAAGTAGAAACATGAGGAGTTTGAAGTAAGAGCATGGAATGAACTCCATAAAAACAAGATCTTCTGTGATTGGGATATTGCACTTGGCCATATTATGATAATATTTCAATTAACTGTGCAGCCTTACTCAGAAGCAGTGGTTCAGTCACAGGGTGATGGAGGAGCTTCCAATACAGTAGGTCCCTCCAATGTACAAGTTTGATCCCACTAAGCTCCTCCACTTCATCGTGGTCGTGAGAGGCTGACACTTAAGACAACTGTTATAATCAGTGGTTTTGCTCTCAACAGTGATCCTCTGTGAGTCAGAGTAAACATTTATCCAGATTCCCCGATAAGCCCCAAGGGAGAAACACTTAACAAAAGAGGTCTGTGTTGTCCAAAGAGAAGCACTGTTATCCAGCAGCTACACAAGAAGATCAAGTGCAGTAATGTCACCTCTCTAGACGGCTGGTTCTCTCCTATGTCTTGACTTTGACTTTGCATTCAACTCCCGTTTGGTAAATGTTAGACGCTGTCATCGCAAGCAGGTTGATGCTGCACATGCATGCACACACAAAGAGCGTCGTTTTGGTTTTATCCAATATTCAGGTTCCCACACTGTGTGTATTGAAAAACATGCTCACTTATAAGTTTAAATGCGTTATAAGGACTACAGATCAACGTCAAAGCGTACTGTCGCCTGTCAGCGCCTTACCAGAGAAGCACCAGTGTCCTCTTCCAACTCCAAATATCTCCACACAGATCTACAGCCTCCTCTCGCTGCTGCTGCTCGACTCTGCCTCCAGTCCCCTTGGCGTGTCGTCCTGCCTCTGTCTGTCCCTCTACGTCCGTCCCTCTTGCCTCCACGCAGCACTACTGTCATGTGTTTCACACTGAATTGTCCTCGTAATCTCCTCAAAAAAAAAGTGGGATGTGATGATGAGTGTCCAGGTTCCGCCTCCCGCACGCACACACAGCGACTCCAATCAAATGAGTGTTTGGGGTGAGTCGCTGGCTCCAAACAATTTTAATGGTCTAGAAATGGTGACACGGGGTAGATTGATATCATTAATCGGTGAAAAGGTCGTGCTTTTAACGTGCTGGGTATAATTCACACGGGGCTGGTGGCATGTTTATGGATTTATCGTCGTGCTTGAGCGCGCATCATGAGACAATGAGACCACACACACACACACACACACCACATGCATTTATTTCATCTCCTCAGACTGTTTCCCCTTTAATTATCAGTTCTAAAAATAGCTATAACTCACGGTCGCCTTTAAGGAACATCGATCCAATTGCGAACTCTTTTTCTGACACGCAATCAACAACGTAAACAGCTGCAGCCTGCCTGAGCCATGTGCCACAAAAGCCCACTGTTGTTGCTTACGCACATAGGATACGCACGCTCCATTTCTAGGTCATCTGCGTTTTGATGTCACACACCGCTCCGGGGATCGTCTCTTTTTTCTCTCTTCCAGCTCATGTTCACCGAGGAAGACAAACACCTGCAGCCAAATTAGACCAGGTCCCATCATCCTCCTGTGGACCTGCATCTGTATTCATGAGGGGACGTATACAGATAATACACATTTTCCACAGAGCCCCATCTATTAGGCATTTATTAGGCATTAATTAAACAACCTGCATAAAAACAAGCACATGTACACACTTACCTGTATCTGCAATCATGCATAATCTTTTTTCCCCAGTACATTTAAGGTAGTCCCTTTTCACTGCAGCCATATTGACATGAAATAGCAGGGTAAGCACAGGTGTTACCAATGATACTACTTAAAGAGGTACTGCACACTTAAACATGTTTAACATGTGTTTTGAGCTGTAAAATAAATTATATTACTAAAAATATATTACTATGATGAAACATGTTGATGCTAGTCTTACTAGTCAGAGTTAAAAGGTCTGTTATTGCAGTTACTGAGTTTTCCAGGATGAAAATGATCGTACTATTGTAGTGTATGTTGAGGCTGTGAAGCCTGTCAGTCATATCAGCTACATATGACAGTGATTTGTGTGAGCTAGCTCACCTGTGATTGGGCAGAGGTTTTAGTAGGATTGTTGTTGTTTCTGCTAGTCTTCAAGGTGTGTGTGTGTGTGTGTGTGTGTGTGTGTGTGTGTGTGTGTGTCAGCCTATGAGCAAGAGTTGAAGTGAGGCACTAATGCTGAGAGCACACTGTAAAATAGTCAGGTTTTGTTGTTTTGGCATTGGCTACAGCCCACAGCAGCCTGTGTTGAGTTAAGGAATTAAGAGCCATAGACAGACACACACACCAGAGAGAGCGGCCTTTTGTTAACTCGGCAAGATACAAAACAGAAATTTTGTTCAAAAAGGGCCACAAAGGTGCATCGAGTGACTGTCAAAGCTCCAGTGGACTCTATGTTTCCAGTGTTTCTCCACAGACACAGAGAGTCTGATAGCAGCTGCCCATGGTTGGTTAGCTCCAACTTCTGGCTCTTACAGCTGTACTACTGCTATACTTAGCGCTGTTCAGTCTGTCTCTATTATGTATAAAAGAGAATGGAGGTGGGCCTCCCTTCATTTCTATGAGAGATGCTCAGTGGCACTTGAAGTCAACGTCCGACCTGGAGCTTCCACATATGCTTCCACATTATACTGCCCATAGAGCAAGCACACTAGAGACTTCCTTTAGCCAAGCGGCTAAATTTGGTTTAGCCCTCCGGTAACTTGAATGGGAATAAAATAATCTGAATGACTGATTGGGTTGCAGTCCATCCTGTGACATTGACATTACATGGTTAAGCCACTATATAAAATTGGTTTCATAGCACAGGACTCTTCCTGGGGGCTTGCTCTGGTCTGGTGTTGCATTACCTACCCGACAGCCACAAGGCCACGTCCCCCATAGATGTAGTCCTGTGCTTCCCGGTCTGCTTCCCTCTCTCAATCCCTTGCCACTTTTTAGTTTTTCAAAATTATGTAGCAAAATGAAATAGTAGGTGTTTCCCATGATATTAATTAAGGTCCAGTTCCATTTAGTGTAGCAGAGCCTTTCCAGTGAGCCAACATGCACAATAACAGCACCCTGACTCTGTTGGACCTGAATGAAACAGAGCCTTAATTAATATCATTGGTAACACCTGTGTTTACCCTACCATTTCCTGTCAAAATGGCTGCTGCTATGAAAAAGGTCTATTTTGTATTTTCTCCTACAAACACCCTCCTGTCCTTTTAACCAGGCAACCACAATTTCCTTTGATGTCGTCGCAGTAAACGTGACCTTGTGGAGAGCAGAGGACATTTAACCCCCTGGGACACATAAGCTCAGCATCTGGTCTGAAGTTGACACAGTGGGGAACGGCTACCCATCGGGGAAAGGGCCAGAGATGCTGAGAAAGTGGCTGGTGCATCCCAGAGGTCAGCAGGCGAGCTCAACAGATGTACGCTATAGTTCAAAGACAGAATCTCAAGTGCATGAAGGAAGGCATGTGCTTTTTAATCTGTGGTTTAATTTCAGAGCACTGTCCTCTGCTTGTTCCTATTCCTATTCACAAATAACACATCGGTATGCTAATTTAAGCTCTGTCAACTAATGAGGAGGAGGAGGAGAGGGTGAATAGCAAAGGACATCTGGCAACTGGTTCTGGAGGCACAGCACTTTCATTCAGCTGGATGAACTCTCCCTGTTCTTTCTTCTTTTAATGGTGTGTGTGTGTAGTCTCACCTTGCCTCACCTATCTGTCAGCTCAAAAGCTGATGCATGTGTAGTCCTCCACAGGACGTTCTGACTGCCAAGAGCAGTGCTCAGCAAGGTGTAACCATAGAAACAACTGGGTGTAGCAGCAAAGGTCTGCAACACAAGTTAGATGACCGCTGAGCAGAGATGATAAATGACTAATGAAGTATGGCAGCAGTTAATGTATTTTAACTTACAGATGACATTTATATGCCAGGGGACTCTAAAACCTTACAGACTGAACTATTGCATGGTTAATTATGAGCCAATTAATTCAAGTAACTATAGTAAAATAATGGAAATGCACTGAGGGCAGGGCTGAATATACAACCTTTTTGTATTTTGCTCTTTGCACAGAGATGCATTTATTTAGAATAACAATATTTAAATGTGAACAACATACACACATCCTCTAACAATACCCATCATTTTCTTTCTTTCTCACCAGTTTTTGTTTTTTTAAAAATTTACAATAGATCAGACTGGAAATTGACATTGTGCATCGTTACTTTTGCACCTCTCTGCTGGGACAAAAGAAACAACGCCACAGAAAGAAAATAAGTATATAATGATAATAATATTTTAATTAATATTAAATAAGTACCTAATATTTCTGGAATATGATGCTCATTAATTGAGCTATGTAACAATTACACATCCAAAAATGAGCACTGCAGTGCAAATAGTGAGTGGGAATCATATACAATATATTAAATAGGTAAAAATCATATCTGTTGTATAAGCGATTTATTTTGCCCCGTCCCCTCCTCTCCAGACTTGAGAAAGCTCAGGCAGGCAGCAGGAACACTGCAGGAGTGTAGGGTGAGTGCAACATTGTAATTTGACAACAATAAGCAAAAATCCTTCACTGTAAGCTGATCAGATGTTTATAACTGTCATTTGTCTGTCAATGTACAGCTAAGCCTGTTATCCTGAAAACAAAAGAAGAAAATAACACTCTGGAGTTGGAGTTCAGTGACTGCCTGCCAGGCTTCATGAACAAATTTCTCAATTGAACTGTTACATACATCTACTTGTTCTAAAATGATTTGTTATGACTCTTAAACAGATGCTTTAAACACAGGGTGAGCATTCAGCATTAATTTGAACACTAATTAATGTGAAACAGGCTCACAATAACACAAGTTACAGGCCGGAACAGAAACTTCAAAGGACACTGCAGCTGTAGCTTTGTTCTCAGAGAAGCGAGTTTAAACTTGGCATGTTTCCTTGATCTCTGATGACATATCCTGGTCATTTTATTATTTATGACAGTAAATATACTACAGATTTCTTCATTAATGCTTTAATTAGTCCTCACAAGCAAATGACCATGTTACTCTCAAAATCATTTTATAATGTTAAGTCTCACAATTATATGAAATCCGATGCGTCAAACTCACCTTACAAACTGTCCCTCACATAAAACAGCCTGACATCCTCTGTCGTACACATCACAACTGATGAGACCTCTCTTAGTCTTCCTCACCCTAACCCTGGGCATTTCCTGTAAATATAATGAGCAAAGGTATATATCTTTAATATCAGGACAAAAGTAAGACCATATTACTTTCCTCCCTCCCCTGTCTTCATCAACATTATCCTGGCTGGCACCAAAGACAGGCCTGCATGATAAATTAAAGCTTGACTGATATTCAACCTACAGATAGGTCTAACCATATGATAAACATTTACAATCTTCAACAAATAAACATTACATTAAACACACATTCCACCCCTAGATGATAATCCACTCAATATGCACTCACCCCTATGCCGATGTGAAGATGGGTTAAGATCTTCAGTTCACAAAACAATCCTGGAGTTTCAGCAGAAAACAGGGTTGCAGCCAAATCCAGTACAATGGCAGTGAATGGAGACCACGGATAAAATGTAAAAAATAAAATAAAA
>JAJHUR010085708.1:0-11958 GCA_027495735.1 Lutjanus campechanus | reverse complement strand
AACGCAAGGCAAAAAAGTCAATAAAGATTTTACTGTATTACCTGAAAATATGCATCCTCAATTCTGCTCATGGCAACATGACAACTCTTCTGTGAACTCAAAGAAGACATAGGAGTGTACCATATTGATGACATCACGACAGCACTTTTCTAATTGGTCAAGTGTTGTGGTATTTAACTTAAAAAAACAGACGCACGAACAGTAAAAGTTAAAGTACAATATTTACCTCTGAGATATACAGTAAATCTCAGAAATATGGTAGAAGTATAAAGTTGCACAATTTTATTTCATTTTCAACCACTGCAATGACCTGCAGATGAATGAATGATAAATGCAATATAAGCAGAGAATATCTTGTACAGCTGAACTGACTGCAGCACACAGAGCAGCTCTTGGCCCTGCTTGAACCTTGGCCTGGTTAGTTCTTCATGCTATCTGGAGCTGCTCTCATGCCTCCGGCCTTCTGCTCGCAGTCTGTGCAATCTAATGTGCAATCGTCTTGTGGGTGGTGTGGATAATAGAGTGTCAATGTGAATGTTCTCCCACCAGATAAAGGACAGGAAAACCTCTTTTGTCAGTGGAGGAGGATCTCATTTGGCCAGACAAGCAAACCGACTGGTTATCCAACAAGAAATAATGAACATCGAACGCAGTGATGTGAAAGTCAAAAGGGGGGGGGGTGTTATCATGTGTTTGCAGTGGACTCTTTGTAAAATGTGTTGAACTGTGTTAGTGTTTTGGACACAATGTCCTCAAATTTATAACTTTTGGTACTGCTGATATCATTCACAGTCATTATCTCTGACCTTTTTATATAAATATAATATAACAAACTGATAATTAAAGCAATGTAAAACAAATCATGTTCTTCCAAAAAAAAAAGTTAAAAAATTAATACCAGTACTGTAACCACAATTTTTTTGGTGACGGTGTATTCTTTTAGAATTTATATGTGAGAAGGAGAAGTCATTTATGAAAAGTTTTGATCTGCTTTAATTTTTTAAATTTCTGAACTTGCTCTATGCCAGAAAACAGTCTTGTCCCAGGCAAGAATTCACAATTTCAAACAATTTAAAAGTGTATTAAAAGCCTCCAAAATCTAAACCTAACAATACTGATAACACACTGTAGGTGTGAACCTGTGACATTATAATAGTCTTTGTTTTAAAATCAGTTTTTTAAATGAAAATGTTGGCCATTTAAAGTTGTGTCCCAGATTTCCATCAACTCTGTCAGATTTTCAGTTATGTTTATTAAAACATGATTTAATCAGGCATTAAATCTTTCTATTTTTAGACAGATTAATTAAATAATATTATTAGCAGATGTGTCTCGACCATGTAAGGGATAATGCCCGACGAGGTGTCCATTATCAGAAATGAATGGACGACGCGGAGGGTTGCTTCCGTGAAGTCCATTCATTTCTGATAATGGACATCTCGAAGGGCATTATCCCGCTTATACCATGGTCACTTACGAAAGAAATAAAGATTAAATCAATTATTAATACATTAATGTTGTTTTTTTACCGTTAAAATCCTAAGTTTTTCACAAGAAGCGGCTGAGTGGACTATTTAATATCTCTCGTTGTGACGCGTCGCCAAAGTAACCGGCTCTGGCCACAGAACCTGCAGCTCGGTCGGCCGCAGCTGTTATATTAGGCCTAATCAGTGGAGGGAAGTGAGATGATTGCTTAACGTTATTTGACCGGAACTTTTTTATAGGTGTCCTACAACACTTTTTAATGGACACCCTGCAGCCAATCAGAATCGAGTATTCACCCAGACCATGGTATAAAATACAGTATGTTTACTCCGTAGCCTTTCTAAATCAAAACTAAATAAGAATTGTAGTTTTAAAAAAGTGTATTTTGATTAGCATTAAGAGAACTCTGAGCAGTTTTTAAAAATAATATGGCTGCTCACTATGCTGTCAAATGAAAAAAATTGGCATCAACATTTAATTCAAAAAATCATCACTTAGAGGTTGGACATTACAAAGTACAGATTTTTCCCAGATTAACTGAAGAGTAAAAATCAAAACCCTTTCTTTGTCCCCATTCTCATGAATGAGTTGATTTATAACAAAGAAGCATTTTGGACTCGCAGAATTCATACAACCTATGCTGCTCTCCCACACACACCTGAACTCTCAGCGTAGTCCAGTTAACTTGCGTGCAGGTACAGCACAAACTAAATATGTGCACACACACACACGCACACACGCACACACACACACACACACACACACTGTGGTGGTTAGTCCTCATTCCAGTCATGTAAGCAATTAGTTGAGGAAGGGTGCATTGCAGGCATCAGTCATCCAGAAATAATCAAACCTCTGATCTACTGAGAGCCAGCAGTACACTGATCTTACTCCTAACACACACACACACACACACACACACACACACACACGCACACACGCACACACACAAGCACCTTTGGCCCTTTTACCTTGAAGCTTACTCTACATGTGTTTTTTGGTGCAGTATCTTCTCGAGGAAGAACGCTGCTTCGCTTAATGATTTAGCTCCCATACTCCATTTCTGAAGAGTGTGTATCCACATGCTGTATAGTATGCACATGCTCACAAACTGAAACCACGCGTGTGCATGTGTGTTGTGTTTACTTCCCCAGAGGCCTGCCTGCCCGCCTGCCTGTGTACTTCACCCTCATGCCTCAGTGCTTGTGTCCAGGCTAAAGCCTTGTCTCAATATTCTGAGACAAACAGAGCAGGAGGTTCAGTGTTTTCAGCCTCAGTGCTGCTCAGATCAACGCTGCAGGTCAGCTCAGTACGCCTACAGCCATCTGAGAATTCACTTTCAACAAAATGTCCACAAAAAACAGTTCTTTGGGTTGTTACCTGAGCCACTGCAAAGAGAAAAGGCCTGAGAATGCAGATTCATGAGTGAGGGAGAGAAGCTGCAATTTGGAAAAATATCTAATGAATGAGTTTAACTTTCAAAATTACCACAGAGATCTGCCATTATGTGTTATTTGCTCCTCTACTTTACTATCTACTATATAATTAAGATGTCATGTGAAGCTAAAACATTGAGTACTTGATGCCACTGAAATAAGAGTACTGTCTAGACCTGCTCATGACAAGTGCCCCAAGATACTGTAACTTCTGTTGAAAAGAAATCAAACAAGGAAATGATATTTAATATCTTTTGTTCCAAACTTGATCATGTTTTATATTTAACACAACACTTTGTGCTCATTCAGTTGGACTGATTGGCAAAGTATGGGCTTGTTTTATTTCTAAAGCCTGGAAAATTGGACTGAGTAATACACACATACAATATGAGAGAAGACAATATTTGTAAGCCTTGTATACCCATTCTGGCAAGATACTACACTGATATCACAATACAGACTCCACATTTTCTCCTTCCTCTATAATTTGTTGTTGGATATAATTCAGTTCTTTTTCGTAAGTGTGTTCTAGCACTATTTAGTTCAGGGCGAAGGGGCTTAAACTCAACTTCAGTTTATCCAATTCTTTGAAATGAAGCTGAGAGATTATTAAATCAACTGTACTCATCAATAAGGGTGAAACAAGTTGTTGGTAAACTGCAGTTTTCTGCATTTACCACTATACCCCTGATTTAGTCATAATATCCAGTATAACTTTATGATGGTCAAATTTACAAATTTATATGCAGTCAGGTAAAAGTCCTTTGAAAATCTACAGGGAAGTCTAGTCATGGTTGCAGTCATACCAACAATACAGGGAGCAAAAATAAATAAATAAATAAAAATAAATAGTCATCTTTGTTTGAAGATCAATCAGGCGTGAGGTCTCCTGTAGATTTAATCTCGGATTTAAAAGGATAGTTCACCCAAAAATGAAAATTCAGTTATTATTTACTCATGCTGACGCATGCTACCCTCATGCTGACTGAAGGTCAGGTTTAGTTTTTTAGTCCATACAACACTCTGACGTATAAGGCACCGCCCAGGGGCACAAAATACGTTTTTCAGGAGTTGCGGTCACATTTTTCCTAAGTTTCGTAGCCTCTGTAGGTTCTTCTACACATTTGTAAGGGGCGGGTGTGCAGCAAGTTGGTTTTAATCTGAACCACTAGATGCCACTAAATCCTAAAGCAAGCTCCAAAGTCAAGTGTACAAAAAATTGAGGATTTTCAATGTTTTCAATCTACATGTGTGGAGCATACAGAAAGCAGAAAGCTAAATGGGAAAGAAGTCAGTCCGAGATAAAAGATATATTTATATGCACTAAGAATAGAATAGAGTGCCACCAGTCCCCATATAAAACATGCCTTTCCTTTTTGCCAATCACGTTAGCTGTGTACTGCCCCTGTTATCAGTAAGAGGTCCATTTCCGATTAAACTGTTTTCTCACCTAGATAGCACAGGTCCATCACCTATGCTGCACTCAGAATTGCTCAGTGAAGGACTTGAGCCTGATTGAGCCCCACGGGTGCATGGGCTTAAAAGCCCTTATCGAGAAAAAGAATGAAAAGGAAGGAAAAAACAAAATACCAGGCTGAATCAAAGTGTCCATCTCAGTACCTCTGCACTCTGATTCAGTGCCCTGGTACAAACCCAGAGAGGCCTCACCAGGGTTATGACGGACACCCTCCCTCCCTCCCCCGTTTTCTGTCTCTGAAACTAAGCTTGAAATTGCAGATGGTATCTCTGTGGCAGAAAAGGGAAGGAAGTTTTTGTTTGCAGTGAGTGACGCTTTGCAAAGCGGGCTCTGTTCTGCCATCTAATCCCACACAGCTCAGCGGGGGTGCTGACTGCCATTAGATCCTAGCAAGGGATGTTGGGAAGAGAGAACAGTGTGTTTTATATGCTGATTAGCAGAACAGCTGCTGTTGTGATATGCTACTCAGGTTTAGAGGACTTGTCTTCTCAGCACTGGACTTCTCCAAATTCTTACCTGGATTTGTTTTATGTTTTAAGCGCACTGCCGGGCAAAACGTGTCATATTCATTTTGATGATCCAGAGGGAGTTGGCCAAACTCAAAAATTCTTTCACATCTTTTCTCTTTTCATGTTCATGTTACTTTTAAGCTGAACTAGAGTTTTATAAAGACAGCTTGATCTTGTTTGCCCTGAATCTCCAGATCTGTGCATGGACTAAATGGTGGTGCTTATAAAAACTTGAGTTTTTCAAATCATAAAAATGCCTAAAATTTCCAAGATAATACACGTAACTGTCTGTGTTATACTTGCAGCTCATCTTTGTGAGGTAGTGGAGTCTAAAAACAAAGGAAGAGCGACTGATTTAAAAGCCGTCACATCACCTCAAGTGAAATCCTGTTCATGACCTCGGGCATTTTCACTGGTGTAACTATGCTGTTGTCATAGACACAGATCATAAGATTGCGATATTTATTAAAACTTTAGCGACATCTGCTGTCTTAACTTCTACACACACACAGCTCCTCTTAGCTCACCAGAGCAGCTCTGTCTGTCCCTGTCTGAGATACAGTGTGTCTGTGTTGATTGGCTATTACTCAAGACTTCTAGCTACAGAGTGTAGTAACATTTGTAGTAGCACATTTTTACAATAATTTAACCCTAATCCTACTTTTTTTTCTTGTTTGCTGATCCAAAAAATGATCTGATCCCCAACTCAAAATCATGATACAATTCAAACCATGAATTTCGCCCCAACAAGTCACATGAGAAAACCTGTATCAATACAACTGAGCTGTAATTCTCTGTGAGTTTGTCACTATTATCAAACTGACATTCTGCATTAAGATACTCTATTTAATATTAACTGTATAAGAGATATTCATTAATTTTATGCTTTCAAGAGTTATGCAGAAAGTCACAGATTTCAGCTTGGTATGAGTAAACTTGTCAGCTACTGTGGGGTTTTGATGCTGTTAGCTTTTGCTGACAGGCCTGTTACAATAACCCTTATGGAAAGTTTTGAGAAAACTAACAAAACATTGTCCACTTCACACAAGTTAGTCATTAACCTCTCATGCCCATTCCTCTGACCCTAAACGAAATGTTCATGGTGCTCCATCACTGTGGAAGCAACAAAGATCTGTGCAGCCATGTTACATTATTCTGTTTGTCCAGTGCAGATTGGGTTTTTTGACCCCGGCTAAAAGTCTCTCAGCTCTTTCTAATACTGTCTGACATGTTTTCAGACCAGCCTCGTCGAGCAGGAGAGGAGGAAGACTAGATTAAATCCTATGAAAGGCCAACTTTCTGATTCCTTCAGTAGACCTGGTGTCAGCAGTGTTACTTTAGCACTGAGCGGCTGTGAACTTTAAGTTGTTTTGAATTTTCTTGAACTCTTGAGTTCCAATCAGCATTTTGCCCTCGTGCAGACATTTCATTTTGGATTTTCTGCTTGACAACTTTATTTGACTTTGGAAACGCCAATGGAGGAACTGCTTTTTTCTGTCCTCTTTGCCTCTCTTCTTTTTGCCCTCTCTGCCTTCCTCTTCCCAACCTCCACATAAAAACATTACTCAGTGTCACTGTAATTGAGGTGAATTCACCTTTAACTTACTTACCTGCTATGATTCGTTTAACAGCAAAGACTCATGATGCTTTCACTTACCTGTGCACATTTTTGGATCTTTGGGTTGCAACCAAATCTTCCTCAAGGTCAGAGGAGCCTAAGCATCAAGGTGTTTATGTATAATAAATATTTCTTTTTTGGAAAGTCTTAGAAAGTCACCCTGCTCTTGCCAACATGCACATTTTCCTATTTTGTTGCTGAGCTAGGGAGCAAACTTTCCTTGTGGGTGTAAACTTTGAATAATTTCTGCATAATTTTCTTCCTTCTTTCAGTCTAGTTAACTCAGTGCTGCGTAATCTCTTTTCTATTCAAATTCTGGTCTATTGTATTCATCTTATGTTTATCATCCTTCTTCCTCCCCTCCTATCCTGACCTCTTCTATCTTCCTTCCTTCCTCTCCTTTCATGAGCATCACAGTGGGTTGTAAAAGCTTGTTTTTCAGTTGGGTGCTTTTGCCTCAAGTGGCATGTGGCTGAAACAGGCTGCTTGTTGTCCTGGTAGATGGTGACCTGGACAGAAACAGTCCCCTGACACAGCACAGGAGAAAAGAAAGACAGAGAGGGGGGGCTTCATGGTTGTGTTTATCAATTATGGTACTTCAGACAGGAAATCATCAAGAGAAGTGGAGAGTGAGAGAGAGGCTGAGTGTGTGATTAGTGGGAGTGGAGACACGGTGAGAGACCAAGAGTGGTCATCAAGAGAGAGTAGGCTGGGGGGTTGGCAGCCCACAGGCAAGAGAAGGGGAAGATTGGACCACGTGTGGAGAAACTGGGTGGAAAAAATATGCAGTCACATTTTCTCCAACCACTGCAAATAAATACATTTCTCCTGTCGCTCATACAAAGAACAAGTTCAAGACTTTGTTTGGTGACAAAGTGTGTGGACCACTGTGAAAGATTCAGGAGGATCTACTGGAAGAAATGGAATATAATATTCCTAAGTATGTTTTCATTTGTGTGTAATAATCACCTGGAAATAAGAGGGAAGCTTGTTAAGAAAAATGTCAAATTGGCCGAAATATGCTAATGAGGGACAGGTCGGGTTCAGACATAATTTTGTCAGGTTTGGGTCTTATCTGGCTCAATTTTTAAGGCCCGATTAAAGTTCTATGTTGCCCCACCAAACAAACAAACCAAACAGCAGCTCTGTAAAGTACCTTTTGCGAGTTTCAACCAGTCTTCGACAAGCTTGGAAGGGGAGGGTGAGACAAGGTGTGTGCAATATGCAACCTCACTGTTAGGTGTCACTAAATCCTAACTACTGTTCTTCTAATGCTTGTTCAATGCCTGCAAATCATTAACCTGGCCATCAGAAGATGCGTTTTTGGTACAGTGTATATTTATTTCTATTATGATAAGGTATTATTACTGTCAATTAATTAAATTATGAAATTAATTGTATCCTAAACCCCAAGCAGCCTGACTCTCAGTAACATATGAAGCAGAAAAAGTCTTTTTCTGCCCAAGAAATCATCGTTGTGCCTTCTTCACCAGAAAAGCATGTGTGTTGCTGACATGAGCAAGCAGCTTATTCCGACTCATATTCACATTTATTGTCAATTGGCGACCTCTAGTGGGTGTAGTAGGTACGTCAGAAGAAGTATAAAGAGCAAGAAAATCTGCATATGAAGAAGGTGAGGTGGATGGATGGCACAAAGAAACAACCTGGAGACGAGGAGAAATGTACAGTTATTTGAAGTTTTAAGTTATCTAAGATATCACTTCCATCATATAACTGATTTATTAATTTGATTTTTTACAGTCTTCCTTCTTTCAGTCTAGTTAACTCAGTGCTGCGTAATCTCTTTTCTATTCAAATTCTGGTCTATTGTATTCATCTTATGTTTATCATCCTTCTTCCTCCCCTCCTATCCTGACCTCTTCTATCTTCCTTCCTTCCTCTCCTTTCATGAGCATGTTGTTCATCATTTTACACACACAGGTCTGTATACATACATACACAGGTCTGTATACATACATGCATATGCAATTTGCGGGAGAGGTGATAGAGTGATGGATGATGCCCAGAGTCAGGTGCCCCAAGCAGTTGGAGATTTTGACAGTGTGCAGGAGGTGCAAACAGGAAAGAGAAGTTCAAACAGGGAAGGACCATCCTGTAGCTGTTACCACAATTACTATTGTCTAAAATGTCACTGCTATAGAACTGAGATTTTCCCTTGTTGGAACAAAAAGGCTTAAATGTTAAAGCACAATCATGTAGTTTCCCTCATGTCACAGTAGAGTTGGGTGATATGTTAAAATTTTCCAAATGATCATCGTCAGCCCATCCATTGGCGATTGACGATGTCATCGCCCCCCCTCTCACCTCCTCCCGTCCTCACCAGTCTCAGCTGGGAGATGTGCGCAAGTGGAGAATTCATTATTTTACGCATGCTGCATACGTTCACTACGTCCAATAGACAAAGTAAACTCACAAAGTGTCTAGAAATTATATGTTCTCACACTTATTTCTCATTTTAAATGGAGAAATACGACAACACCTTTTAAATTCAAGTTTCACTCTTTTACCGAACTAAGACGAGCTTAATTGGCTCATGAACTCCTCAGAAAACACACTTAATTCAAACACGACAGAAAAACATGTAAAACTCACCAAAACCGTCTTTGTTAGTCTGTCCACTCTTCCAACAGTCACCAACTCTGGTTTGGTCATAATAAATCCTCACTTTACCGCGTGAAAAGAGTGTAAAAAGTCTGACTCTGCAGGCTGTTTTCCTCTCACTCCTCACCCAGCTTAGCGCGCTCATGGTCCGCTGAGTGGGTGTGAACTGCACCGCTGGATGAGAGCGCGGTGCAGAGCAGAGGCTGTCACTCTGCAGACTGTTACATTAGCAAAATAAAATGACAAACATCGCCCTAAAAATCGCCCAAAGAAGCAATTGACGATGGACTGTCTAATCGCCAAACGCTAATTTGAGCTTTCACTTGGTGTTTAGTCTGAGATTTGAATGTGTCACCAAAGTTCTCATTGAACCTCAGTTCGGTGCGTTTGATCCTCCTTTACACAGCGTGGCACACACTTCGTATACTCATCATTTAATATTTTGAAGTATTATGAAGTATTTCCACGCAAAACTGGTAGCAGACATCGTGTTGTGTGTCTTAGATGGTAGAGCCACAAGTTACTCTCCTAACTGCATGAAGGATCAGAAGTGTTTGAATTCATTGTGCTTTGTTCTTGTTAATCAATTCATTATAGCTGCAGTAAGCTCCACCGTCATATGCACGCACTCTCTCTCTCTCTCTCTCTCTCTCTCTCTCTCTCTCTCTCTCTCTCTCTCTCTCTTATCTGCGTATTCACCACAACCCCTGGTAGCATCGCCAAGGGGAAAAACAGTCATTGTTCATCCTTTAATTGCCCATATTCGATCGTATCACCAATCGGCACAAGCCTATGTCACAGTGTGTATCTTCACATCACCATCTTTTCCAATCACAACTGGTCAGGTGCCCTCAAGCTTGTCAGAACAAGAAGAACATGTTGCTGCTTCAGTTGTGTATCAGAAAGGAGTTTGTTTTAACAAAAATAGGGAATAGTTGATGACCTGGTGTTCAAAAAAGAGTGAATAAAAGAACATTATTACATTATGACAAGACTGTAAAAATCCACATTTGTACTGTGGGTGGTAACTATAATGCTACAATAACTGCCGAAATATAATTAGGCTCCATGTTTCTTTATGTGCTGGAGTTAAAAAAAACGGCTGATAAAATCATGAAGAAGGCAGCCAGGTAGATATTTATGACTGTAATCTTTATGCTTAATGAGTAATTGCACTGGAGAGAAAGACGAAAGTTTCGCTTTTACAACTCTTTCAGTTTTTATCTAAGTACTAAAAAAAACAGCAGAAACATCTACATCAACGTGCGAAAGCAAAAAGTTGAAAAAAACTGTGTGCCAAAAGTTCCACAAAAACACACTGAATTTAATTATCATCAAGAATGCTGATTTTCATATATTCACTTTTAAAAAATTATACATTTCTCTTTGAGTTTAAAGAATTCACTGTTAGGCTCTTGAAACTTTTTCAAAGACCTTTGGGTGAAATAAAAAATACACGATATTCAGAGTAAAAAATAAGGTCAATATACTTGAAAATGTGAAGGTTATGTCATACACAGAAATGAAAGTTTATCTATTTAGTCCTTTTATTTCTATTCACCTTTGAAGAGCTGGTTTTCCTCTGTATGTCTAGACACACTGGATGGTGTGTGGTGTAAATGTCTGCAATTTGTTTGGTAAAACTTTATCTCCCAGTCCACCAGTGTTGTTTTCGTTAACGATGACGAAATGATTTCGTTAACGCACCTTTTTTTCATGACTAAAACGAGACGGTGACGAGCTAAACATAACTCTTTGATGACGAAAATATGACGAGACGTATCTGTTGTTTTCGTTGACGAGACCAAACGAAAATGTTAGTGGGTTGGCTATAGGGACCAGGGCTTTTTTATCTGCAGCTGCAGCTGGTGTTTGGTGAGAGTTAAATGGAATAAAAAAGGCATGGACTTAAGAAGCGAGTGCTGACGGAGCTTTAGCTCCACCTGAAACCAGGTAAAAGAAGAAAGAGAGAGAGGGAGGGAGGGAGGGAGGGAGGAATCTGGTTATTATACAAAAGTGTTAAGAGAGTTAACTGTTGCTTTATGAATTGCAACACAACCTGTCAACCTCAATTAGAATTCCCTATTTTTTCGACAAATATTAATGACTAAAACTGGACTAAAACCCTTTTAGTTTTCGTCGACTAAAACTAGACCAAAACTATCAAGGATAGAAATTACTAAAATGTGACTAAAACTAATAAGCATTTCATCCAAAAGACTAAGACTAAAACTAAATCAAAAGTGGCTGCCAAAAACGACACTGCAGTCCACCAAGTTAACCTGTTAGTGAACTTTTGTAAAGCTTTTGTAAGGTCTTATGTTGTTCACACTCATGTACTTGCTGCAAACAAAGCAGCAACAAGTTCTCTGCTGTATTCGAACACTCATTTGCACAGGTTAATTCTCAGGTTAATGAAGTATAAGAGCAGTTTTCATCCTTAGTGCTGATACAAGTACTTAAAAGTGATACTCCACTTTGTGAGAATAAGCCACTCAGTATGTACTCACCACTATGCTGATGTGATGATGGGTGAAGGTCTTCAGTTCACAAAACAATCCTGGAGTTTTAGGAGAAACAGGGTAGCAGCCTCATCCAGTACAATGGCAGTGAATGGTGACCACGGATAAAACGTTAAAAATAGCACACAAAACAAACACAAAATGTCTCCATCCTGCTTGTGTGGTGTAATCCAAGTGTCTGTGAGCCGCAACATTAAAAATTCACCGCAAAAGACGCCATTTACACCATGTTTTTAGCAGAAATATCAGCTGTAGCAAGTAGCCGGTAGGATGTAAACATGGCGTCGAT
>JAJHUR010085707.1:0-21061 GCA_027495735.1 Lutjanus campechanus | reverse complement strand
TCTAACAATCTGTCTGCCAGCAAGTCACACCAGGAACCGCTACTACTCACACACACACAGAAACACACACACACACACACACACAGTGTCCTCACTGACACTGTCATGTCACAGAGTGTATTCATGCTCTGATCTGTGCACATTCTAGTTAATTCTATTTTCTTTAACAATCAGACAAATCAGATTTTATTAAAGTGAGCTGTTATGAATGATGTCGGCCAGCTTTAAAACTGACAGTAATGACCAACAGTCATCTGAAAGTAATTTAAAGCCTGGCGTGTTATCCTCATTGGTTTTGGCTCAGCTGTCAGCCCCCGTCTCTGCTCAAGGCAAAGTTTCCAACTACAGCACCCCAAGACACTGAACGTGTTAAAAGAGCACAAATATGAAAGATGAAGATTTCCTGTCCGTGTAGAACACACTGAATGTTCTGAATGTTAAAGTGGTTACATTTAATGCTGGTTCTTTATCTTTTATCACAGCCTCCACCTTCAATTAAATCAATACAATTGTCGGTGGTGTTGATTGCCTTTTGTTGATAAGAAAAAAGAAAAATCTGCCAAATTTTACACCATTTCAAAGCCTCACATTCTCCATATTGAACCGCGGTAGAGCTAGATATGGACCAATCAAGGTAGCTTTCAAGTACATTCAACAAATTCCCCATAAATTTCAGTATATTTACTTCCAATTTATTTTCCTAATAACTTCAGTTGCATGGAAATGACATATTTTGCATATTGTTAGGCCTTTTCCACCAACATGCGACCAGAGGGTTTCCAGTTCAAGCACCTTATTTTGAACCGTTATGAGCATTTCCACTAAAAATAAATTAGTTTGGAATTTTAAAAAGTGTCAGCAGTGTCATACTCTACAGGCTGTTGTGCATAGTTCAACACCCTCCGTTACAGAACCGGTTCAAGAACCAAAGCTAATTTGGTGGAAGGGGGTCTTGAATGTCCCTAATGATCTATTTTAGGGGTGGGATATAAAACCTAACTTCAAAATATTGATAAATAAAATTGAAATACATTCAAATACAAGTGTGGTGTATTGTGTAAAAAGCAGAATACAGGTCAGTCACTGAAAATAAAACCCTAACTGGGTCTTTCAGTTGTAATCAGCGACTTCGGCTGAGCTAACATCGCCACAGCTGGACAGCTTGTCAACCACTCTGACATATATCTGAATGAATGAATGGCTCTAATCATGAATCTTGTACGTGCATGTGTGTGTGTGTGTGTGTGTGTGTGTGTGTGTGTGTGTGTGTGTGTGTGGGTGTGTGTGTGTGTGAGCGTGTGGGTGGGTGAAGTCTCCCAGATGGCACCCAAAGGATTTTCCCTGATAGTTCCCTCTCCAGGAATTAGACCACTGGGTTTAGTTGCATCAACGGCTTTCCATGTAACAACCAAATCAAATCACCTCTGTCACTCTGGGCCATGGATCCAGATCCTTGGAGAAAATCCACCACTACAGGGCAACTATTCTCACAAGCACGGACAAAATAACAGAAACACTTCACTGTGTAATGGAATCCAGTACAACAAAGACACCACGTACTGTACTACAGCATCAGAAAGGATCTGAATAACCTCTTAAGCAGCATGTCAACAAAAATGATCTAACCAGAACTGGTGGTTTTATTGAGATTTTACTCTAAGATGGCACTTTGTCCATCACTTCGTGTGTTGTTTGGCCTAAACAGATGAGGAATGACATATTAAATAAACTGTGTAGCAGGGAAGTCTTCAGCTGATAAAATGAGACCACTCAACTGACAAGATCTCGCCTGCTTTGGAAATAATAAATGGTGTCATCAATACTTTATGGCCACACCAACTTGACATCAAGTTGACAGTTAAAGAAAAAAACGTGTTTTTTCTATGTAGAAGTCATCAAAATGAGCAGCTGAAGACCTCCTAGTGGATTTAGCTTGCTTTTAATTCTTTTTTTCCTCCTCTGTCCACAGATCATCCTGTATCGTCTTAATGGTCACAGCCGTCTGTCTCTAGGAATGACAGACCAGCCTCTGGGGTGGTGGTGGTGGTGGTGGGGGGGGGGGGGGGGGGGGGGGGGGCCGGGGGGGCAGCGCTCAATTACAGCATTCAAATCCACACCAAGCTGTCCGAGATCATCGGCATAACATATGTGAACAGTGACGGTGGTCGACAGCCCTGTCCTTAAAGGGGTTATAACCATCATTTCGAGTTATTTCGGTGCCTTCTTTGAGACAGTTTTGACCGGTATTCATGAGCGTCTCACCCTGGAGTGACTGGGAAAGTAGCCTGGAGCGTTTTCAAAAGGATCTGGGTTACATTTTCTGGCTTATGCTGCTGTACAGGGCTTTTCAATTGGGAGGAAATGTAAATTTGGGATCCCATTAGCTGAACGGGAAAGGTGGGATGTATCTACCCGTGCATTCATACAGTGGCACTTACTTGTTATCTTGGTACATGCACACACACACACATTCAGTAACACACCTGTGCGGTCGGTCTCCCTTTCAATTTTCAAGATAGAAAAATAACAGAAAAAGAAAACTTACCACACAGGCAGAAAGTCCAAGCCAGGTAGAATGTTGACTGTTGATCAGACCGTTGATTCGGTACGAAATGACGCCCAAATCCTTCAAGGGGTTATACTTTATTAATGTGGCAGGTTGTGGTAGAAATTAAAGGTTGGTAGGTGGTCGAACGCTCAACTGGGAGTGAAAACCACCTCCTGATTCCACTGTCTCTTCCTCGCTCTTGCTTCTTTTTGTCTGCTGCTTTTTTTTCCTTCTGATGTTGAAAGGGAGCAGCAGGTGTTGTTGTACGAGCAGGGATTTCTCTCTCAGCTTGATTTTTGTACAAATCCTTCTCTGGACTGTAGAGCAGATAGTAAGACTGTGAAAGCCTACAATGATGAAGTATGGGTCGATTCCTCTTGA
The DNA here is from genome assembly GCA_027495735.1 of Lutjanus campechanus. Classification (NCBI taxonomy): domain Eukaryota; kingdom Metazoa; phylum Chordata; class Actinopteri; order Lutjaniformes; family Lutjanidae; genus Lutjanus; species Lutjanus campechanus. The sequence goes on along the minus strand of JAJHUR010085707.1, from coordinate 18,132 downwards.
ACGACAATGTATCCCAGAGTTGGACCTGTTCTCAAACAGGTTAAAAGTCCCTCCACCTCTAAAGTTTTTTTGTTTTTTGTTTTTACCCAGAAATGTCTTTATTGCCCTGGTTTCCCTCCTCAGGTTGTCCAAGGTTTTTCCTCAGGAGTCCAACAGGTTTTCAGTCTCTCTTGTTCTTTTTCTTTACGCCGCCTCTGATGTGGTTTTCTCATCCAGCGGCCAAAAAAGTGTTTAACCACAGCTGTCCGACCACAGTCCTCTCTCTCTCACACACACAGGTCACTGCCCACTTCCTCTTCCTGTTATTGTGGTCAGTCTTCTTCGCTGGTGGTGCTCCCTGCTTCCGCTCCTTTTCCTGTCCTGGAGGGGAAAACAGAGTGATATGGAGGTATGGAGAGAGGTATGATGGGATTGGTGGAGATAAAAGAAAGAGGCAGAGAAAGCAGAGAGGGAGCACATATGTCAGAACGGCTCAAAGATGCTCGGAGAGGCAGAGCAAGCAGCCGGCTCATGTTCATGAAGCAGATGGAGTGAGTGTGTGAGAGGGAAGGAGGGAGGGAGGGTGATGGGGAGTAAGGTGAGAGAGGCGTTACTTCTCAGTCCTTCTCAGAGAGGGAGAGACGGGAGGGAGGGAGAGGGAGACGGAGAGTAGGGGAGAGATTTATTATTCATGTGTGTGAGATAAGGATTAAGTTAAACAGGTTATTGGGGATAATCCTCAGAGATTTCCCCACATGAGGCTAGTAAATATTTCAGACTTCGGCGAGTGAGTGTGTGTGTGTGAGTGTATCTGACAGAGAGATCTTGTCTAAGCCAGTAAATGAGATGAGTCGGACGCCCCGCCACACACACACACACACTCTTTCTCACCCCCCTCCTCCTCTTCTCTTCAGGGGGAGAGTCGGTCGTCAGTAATTTGGCGAATTGGACAGGAAAGCCGGCTGTGTGTTTTTACATGAAACCTCTCCTGTGGCAACAGCAGTCCTGGTCTTTCTTTTCCACTTCCATCCCTCCCTCCCTCCCTGTCTTTCTTCTCACTCTGTCTGTTTGCTCACTTGCTCTCTTGTTATTTGCAGTTTCAGTTCCACTCTACATACAATATTTTCATTACAGCTGGGAGCAGTACTTCCTAAGATCAACATGACAAAAATCAACATTTACATTGAATCCTCGTCTTTTATTGCAGTGGCTGTGTATGTACAGCAAGTCACTCTGAAGGGTGTGATTTTTCAGAGCCATGGTGATATACAAAATGTACTTTTTTAACAAGTTGTATGAACAGAGGGCCCAAACGCACTGAAAGCGATGACTGATGCGCATCGTTGGAAGCGCGTCAATTGGTGCTCCAATGGCGCACTGCAGGCAGATTTGAAATGTCAATATCACAGAACCAGCAGTATTTTATGAAAAGGTCACTGTCTGTTTAATTGTCAGTCTACGTAATGGCTAAGTAGTGCACAACATTTTTGTTTTTGTATTAGGCAGTTAGGATAACTTAGTTATTAAGAACAATTAACAGACTGATAACGCTTTACATTACAGCAGACAGCAAATTGATGATGAAAAGGGAGAGACAGCACCTGCACAGTTCATTATAGTTTCTAAACATGCAACAAAGAGTCAGAGGAGAACAGCAACAGAAGCATGGAGGACTACAACAGCTTGTCAGTGGCCCACTGCAAACACGAGCAGTTTTGGTCGCATCCCTAGTCCAGTCAACACACTTAATAGCTTTCAGCCATAGACGCCTGCTCTGAAACAGTCGTGATCCTGTCCTGAATTCTGAACAACTTAAGTTGACCAGTGGAATATCAATTCCGATGTATGGTATGCGCAACAACCACACATTTTGGCTTTTCAATGACGTCGGCTGTAAAAGGGTCTATAACCCAGATCTATCTGTCACTGTTAACGGAGACTCCAGTCTGCAGTGTAGTTCAGACTTAACAGACAAACCAGAGACCGACACAGATCGAAAGATTGGCTTTGCGAACGTCTTATGAGGAAGAAACTCGACATGTTTGTGAGACCTTAAAGATGGTTTGAGTTTTGGTGAATGCAACTGATTTAAATGTAATTTTTGTAGGTTTACAAGTTCATTATGGAAACCCATGTTGACCATTGACAAGAAATGGGATGTGCCAACCATTCTATTGTGTCAAAGTGATGTGATTTCTTTACCCAAACAACCAGCTTGACCTCCTCATTAATGTCATTTTAAAACTGACATGAACACTGTGTAAAGCAAACGCGGGGCCGTCTTATAAAAATCTTGCACCTGTTTAATGCCCCGTTACCCAGAAATGCACTACACTACTTACTAGCAGACATACATCCTAGATTATTATGCAGCATGAACAGTGCATCTCTACAGTTTATCTTACAATAATTTAGATAACAGTCAACAATCAACGGCATGGTATTTTTTCAGGGTTGTTACATCCTGTCTCATATATACTGTGTTGGCATTTTCAATCTCATGGATCTACTAGTGTCGTGGTGCCTGAAGAAACACACTGCCATTAACACAATTCAGTGTGAATGCATCGTCTGAACGCCTGCCAGGAGGTCTCACAGTTTTATAACATATTTTTGCCCTCACATTTGAGACTCTGTCACTTGTCTTCACAGTCGCTCTCTCTGTTAGCTCATATGCATGCTTCGCTTTCTTTTCATCTTTCCTCAGATATTTTTTATTCCACCCCCCTCCCCTTTTTTTTTTTCCCTTTTTGTTTCCCCGGTGAGCTCCACTTTTCTAAGTGTCATCTTGTTTTTTGACAGAACTAACATCTAACTTCAGGGAAAAGCTTTCACTCTCTTCACTCTTTATCTGTCTCAAAGAGTGTGTGCCTATATGTGTGCGTATGGGTAAAACTGTCATTTTAGACAGATAAGGGACAGACTTGTGACTTTGATGACAGTTGAACACCACAGAGGAAGAAAAGAAGCCTGAAGGACACTGACTGAAAATGTATTTTTTTTTAAATCTCTCACCCAGTATTATTCAACAACAGTACTGACTACACCATAATTAATACTTTGTGGTTTAAGTAATTTGTGTTTATATTATGTGCAATACGCACTGTATATGTTATTTAATGAAAACCACTTTGTATCATTCGTTATTGAAAACAATGCTTATAAAACACCTTTAAAGGAGAAATCTGTCAAGTATTTACTGTAATAAATGATAAAATGACCATGATACATCATTAGAGGTTAATGAAACATGTTAAATTGAAATACTCAATTACAGCCCCAGTGTCCACCTTTGAAGTTTCTACTTCAAGCCAGAATAACTGTTTTTGTATTCTCATTTCATGTTAATCAGAGTTCAAATTAGTGCTGAATGTTTGCCAGCTGAGTTAGTGTCTGTTTATGAGTCATAAGAAATCATTAATAACTTTGTGGAAGGTGTAGATATTATGTAATGGCTAAACTGAGCAATATGTTAATGGTGTCTGGCAGACAGTGAGTCCAGTTGCATTGCGTCCTATGCTCCTGCAGCGTTCCAGCTGCCAGGCCAAGCTTCCCTGAGTCCGGGGAGGAGGGGGCGCAGGGAAACAACTCAAATCAATCATATATTGTATATTAAATAGGATTTTAACCTATTTAATATACAGTCTATGACTCCAACTCGTTATTTGGATTGCAGTTCTACCGCTTTTGCATCCACAAGTGCTACGCATTGCTCCTTTAAACTTGCGTTACATTTTATCGAGTTGACTTGGGCAGAGGCAGAGATGTATGTGCGTATGTAGGAAAAAGGAACAAAAGAGGAAATAACAAAGAGTGAGAATTTGTCCTCATGTCGGCTGTCTGTTTTCTTTCTGAAGACGAGGAGACGTGTACAGGAGTGATGGTTGTCCCGCAAACAAACAAAACAAAACGTCACAAAAATGATGGAAACTCTCTTGTTTACACATCTTATTTCCTCTCCCCCTCTGTGTCTCCCTGTCATTCCGTCTTTTCAAAAAATCCTCATGCTCTTGGCCTACTTTCTTTAAAAAAAAAAAAAAAAAACACTTTGGCACTAAAAATTGCATCCTCGCTCCACTCATGACATGTAAGGAAACGGGTGATATTCCCCCACTGGTGGTTTGACTGGAAGAATACCACTGGGAACCGAACATCAAGGAGTGGAGAAGTGAGAGAGAGACAGGGAGAGAAGAAGAAGGAGGAGGGAGAGAGGCGCATGTCTAACATGACGGATCTTTCTTAACAGCGCTATATCTGCCTGAAGGGGACGCTTTCATCATTAACACCTACAATGCTTTTGCCATAAGCATATTCGGAGAGTAGACAAAATAACATGGAGTGCCCAAATCACCATTACAAACACTCCTGCAAAGGTGGGTCAAACTGGGGTGAAGAGCTGTTAGTTTAAGGCTAGTAAATGCTGTTAATTGACTTCAGATGTGAAGTCCTTTTTCACAAGTTATTGTGAAGGCCCAGTTAAAAACTGAAAAAACATCATTTTCCCCACTTACTACAATGGTGGTAATGAATTTTATTTACGGTGCACTAAAGCCTAAACAGCAACGTGTCTTTTCATTCTCCGTTGGTAGAAAGAAATTTCCCAATAGAAAGTGTTTTCAAATGTCAGTTTTTAATGCTTTGAGTGCCACTGACCTTTGAGTGAACTTACCTTTCAAAGCTACTTTTGATTACTTATTTATAGACTGGTAAATTATTTTAGGTTTTACAAGACTTGCAATTGACGTCTGCGGGGTGTAACAAAGCATTTACCTCACTAAATGAAAAACCTTCAGAATTATTTATTCTGCCTATCCAGAAAACTGTAGTACAGCACGCAGTGGCGTAATGCAGATATGACGGCCTCACTGCGCACTATTAGAATGAGCCCTGGTGCCTGCTAGTGACTACTTTTGAAGTACAAACACACAAGCACACACCATTAAGCATACATATACATCCAATACAATACGTTTTATTCTACAGTCGAAAGAGTTATTTATATTGAGAAAGTAGACAGGTCAAAGAGAAAGCTATCAGAATCATGTTTTAATTCTATTTGATTCTATTTTTTCTTACATTATATGGCAATATAATATTGGTGTCGTTGTGTTACCCTACTACTAAAAATAATAAAAAATATTCAATTCAAAACAGAAAACAACAACAACACATAACCAAATAGAGATTTGGCGATGGACAACATCAGCATACATATTAATCACTGTTGCATATTTTGATTTATGTTAACACATAGACATGTTGAGCTGCAGGTGGGATCAGGGTGACAAGGGGGAAAATGTGAATATGAAACTCAGTTGAATGAGTATGATCTATGTGCTGATGCTATCATCATTTTTATATTAGTTGCTTCCACAGTTATTGTTAATCAATCAAAAAAAAAAAACACGTTGGAGATTGGCTTGCCTTCTCAAGGGCATATGTAACAAATGACACTGCTTTTCTTTGAATACAGACATATTTCCAAGGTAGCAATCTGAATCACTTGCAAGGAATATTTTCCGCCCAACACACTGTTGGAGAGAAGCTCTGGTCCCCACTAAACCGCTCTGCCTGCACTTATGCCCGCCTTACAGCATGGCTAGGGATACAATCTTTTTCTATTTTTAATGAATAGAAAATTAAACAAACCACGTTGTTAGAAAAACCCAGTTGTTTGTTTATACCCAATTTCGAATTGTTAAAGACAAAGAAGTTATTATTGACATTTTGTTTATTGGGTTAAAATGTTTTTCTTAAAAGTTACTAAAGACATAACCTGGTCACAAGCATGTTCGGAAACTGAAATGGGAGCAGCACCAACAAAGCGTTGAACTGACTTTCATTTGGTGACTTTTGTTGCAACAAGTAAGTACCATTCCACACATTGTTATCTGCAAGCACCAGGCAGCACATACTAGTGTAATCAAAAGAGCAACAGACTGCAGTTGTGAAACCTGACCTGTCCATTTGGTGCTTTGGTATTATGCCTAATTATCACATAAAATTGCCCATAGACTGTTCAAAGATTATACACCATTACATTTAGCAACTATTCTAAAATATTTCTTCCCTTCCACAATCCTTCATCTGATGAGGCAGTCATAGGACAAGAGTAGCAAGAAAAGCTGCAGTTTTCCTGGTTTAAAAACCTTTACTTTAGCTCCATTTTTTCAAAATCTCTCAGTCTTAACTGGTAAAGAGAATGATTACAGGTCTTGGGGCTGGAATGAGTCTTTCTTGCTGCCGTTTGGCCGGTGCTTGCATCATCAGGTGTAGGATTTTGGGTGGTGAACAGAGCCTGCCTACGAGATACAGAGAGTATTGACAAGTGCAGCGGAGTATAAAGGCATGTCATAATATGACAAAAGCAGAGAGATAAGGTTGAAAAACTGTGAAGTGGCTCCTTAAATGATGAGAAGAGGCGTCAGAATCCTCCCTGTGTCCTTGGTAAATCATTTGATCCAAAGCGTAGCCTACAGTTAGCACACTATTTCACGTACAAAAGAGAGCTGAATGAAAACCCAATGAAGTTATCAAGAAAGAAATGTAAAAAATGTAATTACACGAATCAAAAGGAGAGTAGAAAATATTTTTCTCATTGAAAAAGATAGATAAAGATGACTAGATTGAAAATTTAAACTTGTTAAGACCAAGACAACAGTGCAGCAGTCCTTACTGAATCAAGCCCAGCCAGCTCCAGTTTTATGGGAAAAGCTTGATCAGATAAGAAAGAAAGTTTAGTTTCCATTTTGTTAAATCCTTCTTCCCAAGCAGATGTCTTCCTCTTGTCAAGCTGTATATTTAAGCATGTATAGGCCACCTAAGTATTGCTAAATCACAGTCTGTATTAATTTTGACTGTGCAGTTTAACATTCAGCTTGACAACACCCATTGCAGCAGGACTAAAGAGCTGTGTTGTATTCTAGGTAACTCTGGACTGACTCTGCATATAACAGATAATAAATGTATAATCTGGACTCAATTATCTCTGAGGGTCTTAACATTTCTGAGGTTGTGGTGACTGATGTTGCCCTTTCTGAACGCTCCTGTGTTTTCTTTGAGATGACTATCTCAGTGCACACAAATGTTTAAGCGTTATAAGTCATTCAGACTTTCTCTTCCACACGTGTCCCTGCTTGGGTCTCAGTCAGTGATCTAGTGGATAATTTCAGCTCTAAAATTACGATACTGTCCCAACTAAGGTGACGGTCGTCTCAGGTAAGAAAGGCGCATCATGATGGTAATTACTGAAAAGCAAGAGTGGCGAAAAGCTGAATGCAGCTTTCAAAACAAAAAACAAATCTCCAGGTTCATTATCACATCTATAAAGAGAGACTTTGCATTTTTTTAAAATTTAGAACTGAAAAATTCAAGGCACCTGTCTTCTCTGACATAACTGCAAACAGTAATTTGTCTTATTTGTTGTTTACAGGCTGACCAATGCTCTTCTATTCGCAAAGTAATGCTTTTAATTTGCCTTGTTCTCCACTGACAACATCCAGGAATCTGACAGCACTGTGTTCAGAATCCATATCAGCCATGGTTCTGTATTGCGTCCACTTAAAGGAGTGACACAGTCTGATCTTATCAACTATAAAACCTTGGAAGAAATTGAGCAATTCAGCATCTGAAATCCGCCTCCTGTAGCCTTGATGTTCTGTCTACAGATTGAGTGTTTTCAAAAGCATGGCATCAGACCTTCTGCTAAAGGTCAATATTTCTCTACTATAATAACCTGAGGTTATTACCCACAGGCCCTGAAAACTGCCGCTGTTCTTAAGACACTAAAAAGACCAGTCTAGACACCTCACTAATGAACAATTACAGGCCCACATCAAACCTCCCATTGGTAAGTACAGTAAAAAAAAAAATCATCGAAAAGGCTATTTTTCAACAGATGGACACTTTCCTGGCCGTAAACAAAGGTTTTAAAAGTTTTCCAGTCAGGATTTTGACCACGTCGCAGCACAGAGACTGCTTTTGTTAAAGTCTTGAGTGGTATCCACTTCAACAGAGACGCAGACAATTTTCAAATTAGTATTATTTGATTTTAGTGCAGCATTCCACACAACATAGAGTATTACTGACTGGACGCTGAATCCCACTTGAATGATAACAAATGGAGTCAGCCAAGGACCCGTTATCGGGCCTTGTCTGCTCAAGATCTACACAGTGCCAGTAGCACTGATTATAGAAAACAACCTTTCTTAACCATAATTATGCAGACAACACACAGATTTATATCACTATATCAGCAAGGGATATATATTTAGCCAGAAATCTTGGTGTAGTTATGGACTAAGACCTGCATTTTAACAGCCGCATAAAGTCAATTCCAAAATCAGCCTAGCATCACCTCAAGAATCTTTCAAGAATGAAAGGTCTAAGCAGGACGTCAAAAAAAACTTGTCCTTGCATTTGTCTTGGGTTGGCTCAAACACTGTAATGCTGTCTTCTAAAAAGACAGAAGGATCAGCTTTTTTCATTTCTAAAAAGTCAATCAGATATTTGTGCTGACTTTCAACGTGCCAAATAATTGACTTTAAATTACTAATGAATGGTTTAGGGCCAAAATGTTCTTTAATGCATCACATATCTTGAACACAAGAAAATTGAGGTCAGCTCTATTCGGGCGTACTTATTCTTGATTGCACTGTAATTTTTATCTTCCTCTTTTATCTGTTATATTCTATTTAGTTTATTTTTCATCTAACATTTAAATGTGTCTTTTTACATTTTTTTACACCGTATTGTGTTTCTTTCCTTAATGGCTTTTATGTCTTTTGTAAGGCCCTTTGAATCACCTTGTTGTTGAGAGGTGCAATACAAATAAACTTACCTTGGCCTGCCTCACTCATATTCTACTCTATGAGCCAAAAAAAATAATTATTACAAGGAATTGGTTAGACAAATTCATTTTTAAGTGTCCTTACCTTGAAACCATTTGTATTCAACATGCATTTCACCCTAATTAAAAAATACTTTCTACACGCAAGACTGCTAAAATCTTACACAAACAGAGAGAAGGAGCTTCACTTTAGAATACTCTACACCCACATTCATCTGCCTAAGAACAATGTTTTCCATGCTTATTACTGCACAAGCCAATCACTAAATAAATTCAGCATGTATTTTCAGTCATGATTCATTAGTCGCGCTGCAACACATGCGTTAATCGCCTCACCATCACATAAAAGGCTGTTAGAAAAGCTTTATGTAAATGTCAGTCTGTAAATTTCAGCACAGTGATCAAAACGGGTTAATGGTTTCACAGACTTCCTCACTGTGTTGCTGCATCAGAGGCACCGTTCATTTCCTGTGAAAAGCTGTGTTTCTTTACATTTTACCTCATCCTTAAACAGTTGTTGTGGGTATCATGGGTGTTGTAGGTATGTTGGGTCAAACATTCTGGGATTATATATCAAAAAACATATATCTGAGCATATGTGCTCATGCTGTCATGTTTGTGTTCCACTTAGGAAATGAAAGTAAGCAAGTTAGGGTAGTTATCTTCCACTTTTTATATTGGTAACATTAGCACTGAATCCCACACAGTGTTTTGTCCCACATTATACACAGGAGGGGGGTCTAGCTAGTGTTAGCTGGAAAATGATCAGACTGTTAAAACTCAAGACTGTTTCCCCAAGAGAAATAAAATAATCAGTTTGTTCAGCCAGTGCCCAGAAACTACATAATATGTTTATGTATGGGGATTGTTCCGTGCCTCTACATAAATCCTCATGTAGACAGTCCGGGGAATCAACATGTGGAATTTCTTACCTACAGAACTCAAACTCCTGATGTGGATAACTTTAAACTGAAACAGTTTCTGAAGAGGGATCATAATCTGGTGCTTCTTGTTTTATGGTGTACTAGTTTGTGTCTTGTATTATCATTATCTCTGCCAGGGGGTCATGCGATCGCTGTGTGTCTGAGTGTGTGCGTGAGTGAGTGTGTGCATGTGTGAGCAGCAGACCTGCATCTTGTCCGGACCTGATCTCAAACACTGTTGGACCGGTCAGCCTAATTTTATTTAATGCATATTAATGACTGTATGCTGAAAGACCTCTGTGATTCACAATTTTTGAAAAACTTTGAAAATCCCTTTTTTTTTCTGCCTCCACACCACCAACAGCCATGGCCAGAGACATCATGTTTTCAGGTCATCCCATTATTGTGAACATGACATGTGAACAACATCTTCATCTTCAAATTTGGCACAAATGAGCACTTGGACTCAAAGATGAACTGATTCAATTTTGGTGATCAAACCTCAAGATCATGGTGACCTCAATAAACACATTTTGGCCATAACTCAAGAATCCATATCGCAATTAAGACAAAATTGCACAAATCTTGAAATCTTGTTTCAGCTAGGGACAGTGTATTTCAAGGTCATGGTAATGTTGTGGTGGTAATGGACTACTGGCTGCTATGGGCATGGTTTTAGGTGTGCCAACAGCACGACGTGTCCATGGAATACTGCAATAGCATCAGTTATTTCAGAGCAAAGTTAGCCCATGTTAGACGTGACAGATGGTTCATCCAGTCACCTCCCAAGTGTTTTTTTGTCGTTGTTGTTGTTTGTTTGTTTGTTTTTTGAAAGTGCCTGCCTCTTTCCAGACAGTTTCTATGGACAGAGATGGTTCTATGTAACAAGCCATCTGGTGTGTCAGGTTATAGGTATTATTGGCAGAACTTTGCAAATCTCCACTGGTTGTATCAGGCAATGCAGTAGGTGCCTCACCATCTGTTGCCTGACTTGTTGAGTTCTGTATGTATTTATTGTGAATTTGTCTTTTGCTTAGTGTGTTGTTGATTCCCATGTATTTTAAAGGCCTATCTAGGGACGGGCATTACAAACTAGCTTAGGCTATAAATACTGTGGTGTGTGGCATTGCAAATAAACATTATGTAAGATAAATAAACATTCAAGTGATAAAGCACTCTAGAGACGGTAGTAATAGTGATGGAAGTCATTACAGTCCACAGAAGGAGGAGGTCAGGAGGTAGATGGATGTGTCAACAAAACACTGGATGTGAACACAGGAGACCTCTGTTCATTTCCCTTTCCAACCAACAGTCCATGTTGGTTGCTTTTAAATCATGAACGCAACCGTTCCCAAGCCTTAAGCTTGAACCCAAACCTTAATCCTAGTATTGCCACATCATAGAACATTTGTAATTTATTTTCCAACAGTGACTATTTTTGAAGGCACAGAAAAATTATGTCATCCTGTCAGAGAGTAACATACCACGAGGAATGTCCGAACAGATGGGACTAAGCAACAGCTAACAACACTTGCTCGTGATCTCAATAGAAAGCAGTAAAGAATTTTCTTGGTACAACTCTTTTTTTTTTTTTTCTCAGCTAAAATTACACAGAACACAACAGAGAGACAGAAACCAGCTCACAGTAACCCTCAAGTCAAAATATTCTTCTCTCACTGAAGTCCTATAATGACTTGTAAGATCAACAAAATGCCTTTAAGATGTTATGGCCAGGATGCGCCATCCACAAGAAGAAAACAGAGCCTAACAAAAGACTTAGGCTGTTCTGCCTGGCTGCCTCAGGCAAACTGTGGGTGCCCTTCATCACAGCAAACAATTTAGAACAGATCAGATGGAGCTGCATATGTATGATTTGGTGTTTGTGTCTAAAAAAAAAGCAGAACTTTCCAGCTTTGCCTTGGTCTGTCAGTCAGCTCCATGTGGAAGTTCACTGTGTGAGTTATGTATCTGTAAAGCTCTCCACCTGCCTTTGGCTGTTTGTGCTTCTGACGAACTGTAATTGAGGATAATGGAGTGTAAATTTTAAGTATATTGCTGAGATTTGCTAAGGTGTGTTATGGCCTGTAAAATGAAAGGATTGCAGTTTGAACTAAGAACTGGTCTGCAGCTAAACTCTACTGCTGTAGTACTGTTGCTATTCACCTGTTTACCTGTATTTAAGTTTGTGGTTATCCAGTATATTATTTGGGTCACTTATGTATTATAAACAGTGATTTGCAAATGACCTGTGCTCGCCTGCATAAACCATCTTAAGTTTCAAACTCAAGTTTATCCCTCAAGCAAAACATTTCCCTAAGCTGAGCGGTTCACTTGCATAAAGTCTCTTACTCTTCTCCCTGTCCAAGTGTCTAGACCAGAGATGTCAAACTCATTTTAGTTCATTGGCCAGCCCAATTCTATCTTAAGTATAACCAGTAAAGAGCAGTAAAACCATTGACTGCACAGTAACATACAAATAACACCTTCAAACACCTCCCATTTTTACCGATAAGAAGAAAATTGAAAAGAAAAACCTGAAAATGTTCATAATTAATGAACCATCTATTTACAAAACAGAGATGATGAGAAAAATAAATTCAATTTCGACAACGTCTCAGCTTTTCCACATTCAGTCAGTCTACATTCATTACATGTGCATTACAATATGCAGATCACAGTGGATCTACAAATGCACAAAGCATTCATGTACTTTGGAACTGAACAGCAAAATAGCATCAAACATATTTCTTTATGATATTGTTTTATGATTTTTTTATGATTTTACCAACCGAAGTGGGAGCTAATGAGGAGGAGGGTTAAATTATCCCTCACCTTACAAACCGTTTACAAATCTAACGTTTTGCAGAGCCTTAGTAACAGGGTTCCATCAATAATGTTTTAAGATGGATATAGAGCTGCTGATTGGCAATATTTTACACAGTGTTCAATACCTTTAAATATGACTACAATTAGTTTTTCAGAAGATTTATTCTTGTCTAGATATAATGACTGAAGTCATCCAGTGGGCCAGATTGGATTCTTTAGCCGGCCTGCGGGTCATATGCGCGTGGGTCGCATGTTTGACTCTCCTGGTTAGACTAAGGCTGGAGATATACTGTACTGGCTATTTTACCACATATTTACACAACACACAATTATCATTCCAAACTGACGCAGGGCTCCAGACGAACGCCGGACATGACAGACGGCCATGGTGCGTATGCAAATGCGCAGTAAAAAGCAAGGACATCTGCAGCCTAAGGCTTTCACAGCAGTCTTTAAAGTTACCAGACAGCATTATTATCAGTTGTTAGCTAGTTTAGCATGACGCATGTAGATGAAAAAGAAAGACAAACTGGACAGAAGATGACAGTTGTTCTCTTCAAACAATATGGAAAGCACAAGCACATAAACCAAAGTAAATTTAACCGAGCCACAGCAAATATGCACAAGAAAAAGAAGTGGCAAAAAGTAACTGACAAAATCAAGGCAAGAAATCTGCTGTAAAACAAAGCGTAGATGAATTAATAAAGAAATGTGACAGCAAGAGAGGGGCTGGTCAAACATCAACAGGAGTCAACAAAAACTGGCAAGTGTCAATAAAATAATACAGCTAATGTTAATATATGAGACAGAATTACCTTGATGTTTGGCTAGCTACAAAGTTGCTACCGCTAACATCAAACCTAAACTCTTTAACAAGTTGCACATCGTTCATAGTAAGTAGTGGATTTTTCCTGTCCCTTAAAATGTGGTCTTGCAGGACCTTCTGGCAATACTTAAAGGAATATTTAAGTATCAAAGGGCAAACATTAAGAGATTAAAGGATTTTCCCTTCCAACGTACGAAGGAAATCTTTGTAATAGTTTTATGCAATTCATTTTTTTCCTAAGGCATCCTTAGTTGAAAATTTAAGGGAAAGTGGTTTTATGCAACCAGGCACTGGAGACTTACTGTAATAAAGTGAGAGCATATGACTGATCAGTGGGTGTTTTTATTCATTCCATCAAAGTCTATAAATAAAACCAGAAATAAATCCGTAGTAAAAATTTAAAGCACTTTGCACTCTTGTTGTGAAAATGGAGTCATGGCAAACAAAGGAAAACGCCTCACACTCCCATGACCTCAGTTAAAAAAAAACGTCATTTCAGTTTTTACCAGCTTGAATTGTTATGACACACAGATCCGGAGAGATGGGACATTAACCCCTACTGTGTGCGTGTGTGTGTGAATGCTTTTGTGTGACTGTACAATGCTTGCTTATGTGTGTATGTGTGTGTGTGTGTAAATAGACAAAGATCCCTGAGGACAAATGATGAGGAGATGATATCTTGTGAAGTGTGCCCTTTAAAAATAGCAGGGTCGCTGTCAACATTACTCGGCTCTGGATGAGCTCTCTCTTTCTCTGTGTGTGTGTTTGTGTGTACATGCCTGCATGCCGCCATGATCTATGTGTGCACTATTGTGTGCGTGTGTGTGTGTTTGTGAGTGCATGCATTCCTCCACTGTATTTGCCCGAGTTTTCTGCGTGTGTGTAGACAAGTAACAGCTATTAGGATCTGTCATCATGCATGACTGAGCTCTACATGACCTGTTTGTGTGTGTGTGTGTGTGTGTGTGTGTGCGTGCTAATAAACGTGTGTGTCTGCAGAGAGGTATGAGGTGCATTTAACCAGAGCTCCTGTGACTGATGTACATGGTAATGTGAAATACCGCCTCGGGGTGACACAGACAGAGAGAAAGACTGAAAAAGATAGAGGGTTATGGGTAATAAAAGAGAAAGATGATGAAACAAAGGAGCAGATAAAACAAACAGTATAAGTATTTTTTTTTCATTTATAGTATATAAAATGTAATTCAATGCACCTCCTCTAATCTGAACTCCTCATCTTTTCTTTCACATTGTGTCTGTTACTAATTACAAAACTTTTTTATTTATAATAATAAATGCACTGCTCTTTCACAGTTTTCAGTCAATATTAAGTGCTTTGTGGCACAATTTACAGCTAGCTATAGTGAGGAATCTTAAGCTAAGAAAACAATGGCAGTAGCTATACAGAGAAAGCTAAGCTAAGAAAATAGAAACACAAATAACAACAGCAAATTGAAAGAAACTCACTAATTGCAGCCCACACAAAAGAAACACCACTACCACCAATGTAAAGGCATCTTGGGTTTGCCCTAGCTGAGCAGGTTTAATAAGAAAAGAGTAAATGGGACATGGCGATGCAGTGCAACGACCAGCAGCAACAGCTTCTTTTTATTTTGTCTCCCACATGTCAAAACTGGAATTTCGCCAACAACTCCTTCCCTACAGCAACTCTGTGGGGACGTGCTACCTCAGATACACACAGCTTTTGAATCACAATGATACGATGTTACGATGGACAATGGTCCAACTCAACTCGCCAGGTGTACGAAGATGGGAAAATATGGTTGCATTCAGGCTCCTCATCCTTTTAAACGATGCCACAGTACTGAGTCAGTAGGGGTGCCAAGACAAAAAGGGCAATGAGAATATAACAGAGGGCTACCCATTGTTCCAATGGCCTGTTATTCCGATGCCCTGGTGGTCCGAAAAATGTCCCATTGGACTCAAAGTCCTTTTTTTTTCAACAGCCTGTCAGCCTAAAAACAAAAGACCATTGCTCCAAAGAACCATTGCTCCAAAAATACACACTCCCTTCAGTTGTTAGTTCCAGCGACTGTCAGCCCTTTCCATGGTGCTAAGTCGGCGAGAGTTTTGCTTTCTTTCTGTCCTCACTCCAAACGACATTTCAAGTGGTTTTACTGTCACAGACAAATTTCCAAATGTCAGAACAAGTCAGTTAGAAGGGTTAGGGTTAACAACTGCAATGAGAGTGTCAATTTCCAGAGCAACGGCCATTTGTTTTTGGTGATAAATGACTGTTGAAAAAGTGGGTCAGTGGGACATTTTCTGGACTATTGGTGTTTTGGAATTTGTTTCGGAATGATGGGCTCCCAGAGCAATGGGCGTTCGTTTTCAGGATAATAAGCTTCCGGACAAATCGCCTTTCAGTTCAGTGGGACCATTTTTTTTTGTTTGTTTGTTTGTTTGTTTGTTTTGTTTTTTTGTAGTACTGAAGTTTTGGAATAATGGGCCATTGTAACACGTCTAGAAAAAAAAGCTGAACCTGGCTTAACTTTTGCCACAACAAAATGTCATGTCATCCAGGAAGGAAAAGCAATGGCCAGTTGAACTCATCTTGTCGCAAGCACTCATTCCTGTTAGAACACCATATTTTCACTATTTGCATGCTTGCAAATTACTTCTGTGCTTTACATGCTAGGCCTATCACATTAAAATGTCTGCAGTAACACTGAAAATGGGAACCGACTCAGAGGTCTGGAGACAAGCTGTTGCCGACTATTTTATATATGTAATGCAAAGGGCTTTGAAAGTTGTATTTGACTCTTGACCTGGCAGTGGCACTAGATGAAGTGTAAAAGCTACTACAAGGAACTTTTCTACTTTGTTGATTTTGGAGGCCCACGTGAACAAAAGCGGCTGTGTTTCCACTGCCATAACCACAAAATATAATGTCAAAAATAATTTTATCTAAATAAAAATCTCCTCCTTCTTCCCTTTTATCAATGTGCTACTCGCTGTAACTTTGCTGGAGAAAAGACGATCTCCTCACGGATATTCTCGATTGCTTATGTTGGTCCTATAGAGGCATCAGCAACAAACTGAGACTGTTTCATAACCAGTCAAAAAGTCCTTGTACTGGCTTTAAGTTAAGGGATCAGAACATGATTACAACTGTGGAAAATAATGTGTGTATGAAATTTCAGGGCAATCCATTCAATAGTGTCATTTTTCATTAAAAAAGACAAATGTCAACCTCGTGGTGGAGTCAGAGATCACCAAAGTCAGGAGGATTCCTCCTCTAAGGACCATAAATGTCTGTACAAAATTTCATGGCAATCCATCAAACAGTTATTGAGATATTTAAGTCTGGACGGTAGTGGTATAGACTGAGAGACTGACATTTACCATACCACTAACATGGTTAAAAATCTGGTTTTTATTTCACTGAGGCAGTTAAATGCAGTTTAAATGGCAGTTTTAAGATTTGATTAGAAAGGAGCACAGTAGGTGTGGAACACTCAAGAGAAATATGGAGGTAAAGGAATAAGGAGGGGAGGTGAGAGGAGGAGGGAGGGGCTGAAGGACAGAGGAATCTCGTCTCTGTTACACACATGCACACACAGCGGATAATTCATATGCAACACCCCCATTAAAATCTAGAGATAACGACCTACAAATTTCTCCCAAACGGACTCTCCACCCTGCTGCCGTGTCTTGTTTCACTCCCCCATCTCTCCTTTTCTCTCCCACCTGTCTGTCTCATATTGCTCCTGTCTTTCATCACTCCCTCTGCTCTGTGGCCGAAACCTATCAGAGGTTGAATCAATGACGAGATGTCTGAGGGTATCTCTGTGTGTCTTTGGGTGTGTGTGTTTATCTTAGATCTGAGTGAGCGAAAATGTGTGCATGCCTGCAAAGAAATCTGCGCATATGTGTATTTCTCCCTCATTATGGCGAGATTTTGTGATTGCGCGGTTTAATGTGCTCTGCCTAGCTCTCATCTCCGTATTTCATGTATTGAAAAATGTGAAAAAAAACACATTGTGTGTGTGTGTGTGTGTGTGTGTGTGTGTGTGTGTGTGTGTGTGCGCGCGCGCGTGTGCGTGTGTGTGTGTGAGTTTCCTTGAGGATGCTAACTAGTGGATGCTAAATAATGCAGCATTCTGCCGAATGCCTCTCCTCCCCAACAACATCCCCATTAGTGATTCGGGGTTTGAAAATGTTAATGCTTTTAACACAGTCACTCCTCATTCACATCAAACTGGAGAAAATAGCAGGAGTGGAGAGGCTCGCACATACAGTAGACACAAACATGGACAGAGGCGCAACCACATAGACAGACTCGCACCAAACCACAGAACATACACAGAGAGACACAGACATGCAAAGATACTCAGAGAAACATAGAAACTGACACATACATGCTAACATGTGAGCCAGACACACAGCTGGCTGAGAGAGAGGGTTAGAAGAACAGGCCCTTTGATCATCTTCTTTGTCATTATTCATTAGTCTATACTGTCCAATCAAATCTCTTTGCTGTTTTTCTGCTGAATGTTTCTATAGACCTTTTTTCACAGCAGCCATTTTGAAATGAAATAGTAGGATGATCACATGCGTTACCAGTGATATGATAATTAAGGTTCCGTTCCATTAAAGTCAAACAGAGTCAGGGTGCTGCTATTGTGCATGTTGGCTCACTGGAAAGGCTCTGCTTCACTAAATGGAACTGGACCTTAATTGGTATCATTGGTAACACCTGTCTTTTA
>JAJHUR010085706.1:0-14260 GCA_027495735.1 Lutjanus campechanus | reverse complement strand
CAGGTTCTTTTCCATCCCATCCTGATCAGTAGACATATAGCATAATGTAATGTGAGTTAGAGCCATTTCACTCAACCACTTACTGTTTCCATTTCCTGGCAGCTGTCAGCGCAGCATACAGTCAAAGGGTAGAGGGCCACCCTGCCACCAAAGCTAGGACAACCTCAGCGTGTCGCATCCTCAGCGCACGCCCAGCCTCACTTTGTTTTCCGAGGAGCACTCTCACTGTTAACAGGGAGACAATGGCAGCAGTGTGACGGGGGGATTCATCTGTGTGGAAAGTTCCAAGTTGGTGCCGCTGATGGAAACCTGACCCCGCCATTCAGTCCACTTCTGCTTCGTATGAATGCCAAAAATCTTTGGTCATATCGTGCGTGCGTGTTTGTTGTTCCAGCTTCATCTTCTGCACATACTGAGAGGGAAGTTCACACACGCCCAGATCTCTTTTCAGCTATCCCGTCCATCCCGCCCAAATCATGAGAGAAATCACAGTCCCACAGTGAGCTTGTGCAACGGTCGGCCTCAACATGCTGGAGTGAAACTGTTCATTTCTTAGTTGCAGGCTCTGAATGACAGTGTGATGTCATTGTCAGAGAAGCCAGGGAACCGGAACAGGCACGTTAAACATACTTATAACAACGAAACCTAAGAGAACTCCAACACGCACTCGTCCACTGGCCTCTTCATCCTCGGCTTTCTCCCCTCCATCAATAGTTAGAGCGGTTTTATGGGTAGTAATCCTCGTGGCATTATATTGATGGAGAACACAGCTTAAACTTTCAGCAGTGCCTGTGTAATTGGTTGGCCCCTTTGGAGTATTTTGCACTGGGCATTGCGGGAGCAGTATATCAATACCTTGTCCTGAAGCCAAGACAGATGGACTCTCATTTGGAGCACGTTCAGAATTGTGTGTTTTTGTGTGAAACTCCCAGATGAATAAGTTAAGGGCTTCCACTGATGCCAAAACCTCCCAGCTACAACAATAACATCTGCGGTTTGGATTAGACACGTTGGTGATATCACCCTTTTAGTAATATGCCTGCATTATAGCAATCTCGCAGCCAGTCCTTATTGTCTGAGAAGTTTATAGAGGTGCGGGATCCAACACAAATGATGACCTGCACTGCAGGACATGGCTGAAGTTCTTTGGCAGCAGCTCATGTTTTAATTCATGTACTTCTAATGCTTAACTATTGGCTTCACATTTGTTATGTCACACCGACGACAGTAGAGAATTCACATATTTTCTGAAGTTGGAAAAGGTTCTCAAATCATTTAGTTAATATAAACATTACAATGGGATAATAATCAGCTAAAAGTTAAAGTGTTATTTTAATCACACATTCACAGAAATATGTTAGTTTTAAAAGTTGCTGTAAGGATTCCCTCTTTTCCACGGCATTACTTCATTGTTGTTTGTAAAAGTACTCCTTGAGCTTGCTGAGCAGTTTTTTTCTGTTACACTCCTTATTTATTTTTAATTTTTATTATCAATGAAATTCTTCTACTGGGTCCCTGTTGGGAGAGATGAGTAGTTTTTTAATTAAATGTAAATTGTAATTTGCTGAGCAGAAAACAATTTGATGTAATTTTTAACAACAAAAAATCAAGTTTGTAGTTCTGCATCTGAATTTTGAAATGCTTTTATTTTAGAACAAAATGACGTATTAAATCATGCACATTTCTATTCACGGGTTTAAAGTGTACAACAATTAGCCTTATTACAGTCTGAAGATAAATGTAAGTGAATCCCATGACATGTCCTGTCAGGTCAAGCAATGCACTCATTGTGAATTACGGCATTTCATTTGCGTTCCTCGTGAAAGCTCGATGAAAAAGCTTTGGTGTTTGGTGCAAATTTCCCCTCATATAAAGGTATGTCATCAAAATATGATTAAATATTACACGCTAAGGCATGAATGTTGTATGACACTAAAATACAACTTACTACCAACAACCATTAACAAACACGTCCTTTACAACTCAACAGACAAAAACTGTTACTGGCTGGAAACCACCAACACGTCCTCATACTTAAACAACAGAACGGTTCAACTGCCAGTGACTTCCAGAGCGACATATGTGACTGTTGGAGGGTACCAAGTCTGTGATGTAAGTCATGTGACACTTTAAACACGTGGTTAGCCTTGTGAAACAGTTGCAGTTCACTTAGGTTTAGACACCAGAACTACTTGGTTAGGTTTAGGAAAAAATTATGGTTATAATGAGTACGTTCCATTTTGGAAATTTTTGGATGTCACTTGCAAAATGTAACTTTGTAACTTTGGTTTCATACGGGACATGAACCCAAGTGTCCCGAGTGAAAGTCCTGTGTTAGTAACATCCATCCCCATCACTCTTTATACTACTTATGTCATAATTATCACAACCACCGGAGGTTGCTGCCTAAATATAAACCTCTGGATTCACAGCTTCCCACCATTAAAATATCCTGATTGTCCCCTTCAAATGTAGGAAATTAGTGGAGCCATATTGAGGCCACTAAATGCCTCAGATGTGATCATATCAGTTGTATTTTCAAGTATTTTAATTAAATACATTTCTCATACCAGTATTTTGTATTTTTTAAATATATTTGATGAGCAAGTATTTGTCATTTGTAACAAGAACCAGAAATTAAAGACCGCTGTTTTACAATGAACTATTAAGCAATAAATAATTACAGGGTACAGGCAGGGGACCAGCAGGTTTAAACTATATGTCCTTTCATAACAGCTGCTGTATGTCAAGTCATTGCATGGCACTTTCACTCAATAAAAAAGTTTAATTTAAAACTTTAACATACTCTGTAACTACACTATAATTACGGTGAAAAGTGCAGACAAACGGCCACTTTATTTTACAGCCCACATACCCTGGACTGTCACTGTAATGATGAATATTTAAATGATCTGTCTTCTATTGTCACCAAAAAGTAACAGCTGTCACGCTGTAGTGATAATTGCAGTTGCCGTTCCTGATGCATACATTAAGAAATGTATGCTGGTCGTCTAGTGAACCTCAGTAAAGTAAGTGAAAGTATATGTATTTGCATGCGTCCTTCATTGTTTATGATCTGAAGGAAAAGTTCCTCTCTGACATCAGTTTTGATCGTTAAAACTACATTACTGTTCCTCATGTATTTAATCATCTTTTTAAAACAGAAACGTAACTGCTTTATGGCTATCGCTTTAAAAGGCACTCCCTCGTCTGTTTTGTTTCTCAGCAACAACAATAATGTAAATTGTCATCATTTTAAAATAAATGATACCATAATAAATTTCATTGTAATATCAACAATATGAACTTGTTCTCCCTATTTTTCTTGGCTTGTTACCCTGTAATAATGTTACTGCACCCCATAATTATTAAATAGGTACTCAGTAAACAAAGAAAAAATACTTGTGTAATTTATCCCTCTTAGTCCTTTTAAACACAAATATGTCACCCCCTTATTCCCTAATCTCGTCTAATTACCTTGTACTAACATCCTTTATTTGCCCAATGAGTAATCTAACTTTAGATTGACGGACAATTGAGAGTTATGCTTGATGCTTGTTACTGTCAAATTGCAACGTTGCACTCATCTTGTGCTCCTGCCGTGTTCCTGCTGCCTGCCTGAGCTTCCTCGAGTCTGGGGAGGAGAGGAAACAACTCGCTTTAACCATAGATGGTGTATTAAAAAGGATTTCACCCTACTTAATGTACCATCTGTGGCTCCAACTCACTATTTAAACTGCTGTACTAACTTTTCCCTCAAATGTCTGTGTGTGGTGTATTGCCATACTATGAAAATAATGACACTTTTTAAAAAAGAACTAAAAATGTCATTGCAGCTCGGATCCTCAATTTGCTTTTGTTTGTTTTTTTTGCTTTATTTCAGATGAATTAATTTTCAATTCTATCAGGCTGTTCAATAGCCAAACACTTATCAACAAGTTTCATTACAGCCATCTACAATTCAATGCAAAAAGTAAAAAATAAAAGATCAAAAACAAAAACCACAAAAGCCACATTGTTTCATGTGTCATTAAATATATTCATTTGTGATAAACATAATATATTAGTATTACAAGACATTACACAACCATTTGCAATGGACACTGCTAAACAACATGTACAAGCCAATGTATAAACATGAGCAGAGATAATTATTCAGATATAATATTTATGGAGAGCTGAAGTCTGGCAGGGAGAGTACCTTTCTGCAGTGTGTCGGTCGGTACACGTGTGTTGGCAGAGACTCTGTAAGTGCGTTTGAGTTTTCAAAGACATACAGTATGATGCACAGAGTACTGAGGTGTACCCTTGTATTTATGTGTATGTGTGTGTGCACGTGTGTGTATTTGGGTGTGGTCCTGCATATGCGTGTATGTATTGTGTATGTTTTTGTGTACGTATGTGTAAACTGAGTCATCTCAGTGTGAGAGAGTGTGTGTGATCCTCTGGGTGCTCACGTAAACATGAGACATTTCTCTGACATTCATTTCCATTTATTAAGCCTCTAGTATTTAAAACTCTGGTTAAGTTCACATGGAGATAGATCTAGTTAATGTTTAACAAAAAATAAAAAAAAGTAATACTATACAGCTATATAACATGTAGACAATCAGTCATGCCTTTTTGTCGAGTACCAAGTCTTGATAATGGAATCCAGTCCTCAAAAAGTCGATTTGAGGTGACGAACATTTGACACAGCGTGCTGAACGCACTGTACAATAAACATCTGTGATATTTTATCACTCCACAGGTTATTTTCCCACAACATTGAATACTGTATACAAATTAAATGTGTACATAATTCACAATCATTGTTAGCTATCAATCAGCTACAGTAAATAGTGAGCATGCATCATGTCAGTGGTATGAGGATTGCTTGATAGGTAGATATTCTCTCTCTCTCTCTCTCTCTTTTTTTTCGAATGGAGTGAGAGGATTCACTTCATCAGTTCTCCCACTCACAAATATTCGGGACATCCAGCTTACATTTAGTCCTTTATTAGAAAATAAACACTAAATTCTGAGTTATCTGCAGCTGTGACAACCAGAAACATCAGTCCATACAGATCAGTCGTCAGTGGGGCAGGCAGGGTCTGTGGTGCAGAGCGGGATTTCAGTAACACTTTATAATAACCATAATTTATATATAGTAAATTGATAGTTAATTAAACTTTACTAAGTTATATCACTGTTAACAAACAATGTAATTGTGTTAATCATTAGTTATGCTATAATTCATGATATTTTATCTTAGTTGTATGAGATAAAATAATTAGTTTACACTTTGTTAATGGTTACTAATTAGTTTGCAAACTGTCTCTAAACATCATTTGGATGGATATTAAATAGTTGCAGCTGATGATTATTATACCTTATGTACTTATTTACTTATTCACTTATTTACGTTACATTATTTTCATGAACTTACACATGTAACATACGTGTTTTAACTCATAGCACACTCTTTTCCTGCATGTGCAAAACTGATATCAAGTTGCAACTCATTATTATAAAACTAAATGGTTAATAAATACTGTGTAGTGCATCTATAAACATTACTTGGATGACCGTTATAAAGTTTCAGCTGATGTTCATACAACCTTACAGTTACTTAAGTGGTTAACAAAGCACATATGAACATTCTTTGAATGTTTGAGAACAGTAAAATAACTATTTACTAAAGTTTAATTAACTAACAACTTACCATTTATTAATGATGTTTATTATGAAGTGTTACTGGGATTTCTTTTCTTTTTGGATGTCTCTAAAAATGTGAACATATCTCATATGTTCTATAAGTTTTGACTAGTAAAAATAAGTGCATGGTTGACATGTCTACTCTACATCTAGTTGATGCTACGGCCGGCATCACCTACTAAAAATGTCTATGTATGCTCGTATGGTTACTTTACATTGCAGAGGTCACAACCACAACATAGTGTTGATATATCAATAAGCGCTGAGCAAAGACTTGCCTGTAATGTGAAAGATGATCATTATACAGAACGAGCAGAGGATCATTATGGCATTTTGTTCCCACTGAGGTAACACTCACATATTAGCAGGGAGCTCTTGGGCAAAATGGCACCTATTATGTTTTCCACAGTTATGAATAATTTCACAACTTTTCAGCTGTTGAAAAAGTTTATCCAAAGTTTGGCAGCATACATGAGCAACGTATCATACATGAGTGGAGTCCCTCAATGCCTCTCTTCATTTAACTAGATAATGCTTCACACAGCACAATGGAAATAGATCCTCTTAAATACAAAAGGGTGATACAGTAGACGCATTGCTCTTACAAACAACTGAACAAGGGACTGTAAAAAAAAAAAAAAGACAACGGCATCATGGGTAAAATAGTCAGGATGTGACATGTAACATTAGGTGCAAACTCTGCAATTACACAACAAAACAAACCTTGAAAGACAAACAGAGACAGAACAAGTGTAGAATGAGCTCCTTCACAAAAGTTCCTAAAAAAAAAACACTAAACTCTTCGCTCCAACTCAGAGCAGCAGCACTCAGTCATTCCCCCATCTCTCCTACTTTTCACCTGTCTTTCTATCTTAGACTCTTCCAGTTCATTTTTTTTTCATTCATCCTCTCCTCTTCCTTGCATTCATCCCAGGGGAGACATTATTTTTGCCCCCACCGCTCCCTCAATCGCTCTCTCTTCCTCTCTCCTCTCCAGCGACTTTTAGCACTTTCCCCTCTTGTCACGCTGTTGGAACTTCCTCAGCCGGCGGCCCCACAGGTCCTTCCAAGGGATGAGCAGGCTTCCCTTGTCCGCCACCACGCCACTCTGCCCGGGGGAATCATCGTCTGTACCCAGGAGCAGGTACTTCCTACCGGGCTTGATCTTTGGGCATTTGCAGGCCACGTCCTTGGCGCGCACCCACAGCAGCTGGTCCCCGCGGCGGATGCGGTGCTCACCTTGTTTGTAGACAGAAATGATGTTGACGGTGAACTTCCACCACTCGCCTGCCTTGTCTCCTTTTAGAACGTGCACTTGGACAGCTGGTGGAGGAGAAGAGAAGAGAGATCTGTATCATAAGCCAAATTCCTCTTGCACCTTTGAGCACATTTATCAGCTGTAACCGTTTAACACCACAATGCAATTGAGTGTTAGCAAGCAAGCAGAGATACTCTCAACAAAAATATGAATTACAACTACTAAATTATGAACACTTTTGTTTTTGCTCTTATTTTCTGTGTTGAAGTAAAAGATCTCTGACTTTTCTATGAACACAAAGGGTTTATTTTTCTCCCCTTGGTTCCCAACTGTGTTAAGAACCACATTAGTGAGCACTTCTCCTTTGCCAGGATAATCCATCCACCTGACGGGTATGGCATATAGAGATGCTAATTAAATATCATCTAAAATATGCAGTTTGATTTTGAAAAAAGACATTTATTAAGCACTGAACTATGGCTATTTTACATAGGACAGCAGATACCGATTTTTTTTTCTTGACCTGCACTACTCTGCCTTTATTTTAATTTCATAATTCATTAGAAACATTTATGAAGGGTTTTATAAAGCCTTATATATGCCTTATAATGTTAGTTGATTATCGAGTACTTATATTGTTCACGATCTTTTCAAAAAGTGTTAATAATTTAAAAATCTATTTAAAAAAACTCATTTGGAACATGACAAAGTGCTGATGAAGGTGTACTTGAGCTCATCTAAAAGGGCAGTGGAGTACATCAAACAAAAAAGTTTGAAACCACCAACAAACACCTTCTTTTTTAAAGTCTTGGCATCTGAAGCCGCAGACAGATGCCAACACTTTTACACAACTTTGTATAAAAGGTCCAATAAAACCCGCTGTATAAACATGACCCAGAAATTGCCGACTTTGTTGCGTGTCACCGGTCCCTCCCTTCATCTCTGACCTCTGACCTTTCATTGTTGAGCTCCTGAGCATACTCCCTATTACAGCAACTGTTGCCATAGCACTCCCTGCGCGAGCACAAAGGTTGCTGGCATAGAACATCTGAAAGCACACTTCCCTCTGAGGAGCAAAGAAAGACTTTTCCTTCAGGTGGCCAGGCTGACATCGAGAGAAGTGGATACTGGATCCTTTTTTTCCCCCAAAAATAAATGACCAAAAAGATACATTTTAACAGAAGAATAGCACATCTGCTAACGATATAACTTCTGAAAGAAATCTCTCCAATTGGTCTATCAGGTGTTAAACTGGACCCTCAACATCTGAATATTGTCAACCTCAGGCTAAATGGAGCTAAACCTGGTAACTATTGGAACACCACTTGAAACAGATATTTTCATACCAGGACATGAGTAAAGCTCCCTTCGCAGAAAATCCCCTGCACGGATTCTCCGTCAGACGAAGCAGCTATTACTCCATCACACTGATTGCAACAAGAGGCAAACAGCTCAACGGCGACGGAGCTAATCTGTGCTTGAAGTGAAGTGCTTTACCCCGTGGGTTTAGCTTGGAATGTGCTATTAACTTTTAAGTGTGTGTGGGGGTTCACTCACAAGTGTGAGAATTAATCAAATCTGGAGAAGATGATGGGAAAGACTCACTCAAACAAGAGTAACAAATCTTATATTTATCTTCTATCTAGCACTCATTTAATGCTTTAACCATTAATGCTTCAACAGTTCCTGTGGTTTTTATTGTACATTGTGGGGGCGTGGGGCACTTGCAAGTAAACAAAATACTAATCTTTTCTTTTTAACGTAATGTAAATATTCAAGTTTTATTTATTCAAGTTAGTTAAACTTAAAATTTCTAGTATATATTTTCAGAACACTTCAGAACTCATAAACATAAGTTCCTCTAACTTGAAGTCTTAAGACTTCAATGTTGAAAAGTTGAATGAACGAACTGTAGAGAGTTTAATCAACCCATCAAGTTTCTAAAGAAACATTATCAGCATATTATCAGACTTCATAGCATGCATTGTTTGGAAGTCTTAAAATTTTAAGGCAGTCCAGACGCTAACTTTATAAGTGAAAACAAATAGTTTATTCTGTAATAATATCAAAAATGTATTTCATTTCCTGAACAGAGTTCAATCAACTCATTAAATTAAGTTTCCATGATGGTTTGTCTTGAATTAGTTAATTTCAAAGTTAATAAATTCTAATAAATATTACAGGTAAGTGTTATAAATGTTTGTCAGTGTGTCTGTAGAACTGTTTGTTCAACTTAATATCTGATGCTCACTGAACTTGTTTTCTTAAGTATAACTGAATTAATATCAAGTTAATTTATTTTGAACCACTATAAAACATCAACTACCTCAACTTGTCTTTTCAAATTCAGTCAACTTAAAATTTTAAGGCAGCCCGGACCCTAACGAAAGATAATAGTTTATCATAATATCCTAAATGTATTTCCGTATTATCTTTTCAAACAGCTAGTTAAGTTTGCCTTTCTTTGCCTTTCTGGCTGAACATGATCACTTTCGGTGTTCATCAGTCGTCCCCTCTCGCTGCCAAGAATGAGGAGAACCGGAGGAGTGGGGTGTTTGAGTATGTGTGTCAATGCATGGCGTGAGCAAATTGCACACAATTTCAGAAGAAAGAAGGTTTGTTGGGCTGAGTAGAGCGAGCTCTCACAGCCCTGCCATTCATTGCAGCCCTCTCCTTCATCCAGACACATAAAGGGTGTGTGAGAGGGGGGGGAGGAGGGGCCACTATTTGTCTTCCCAGCCACAGAAAAGTTCCAGGAGAATCGGGATGTGTTTCCGACCTCATGAGCTATCCGGGTTCTGCTCCCAGAGCTCCATCCAACTTCACAGCGTGAGAATCCAGCGGAGATAGCTCTCCTGTCCAGGCCGAGGAGGAGACTCGGTTACAGCATCCAGGCTCAGTCTCTCTGTCAGTGTCTGCCTCTTTTTTCTTTCTCTCTCAAGTATGTTCTCAGTCTGCGCGTTGTATTTAAACACACACAAATCCACACGCACACACCTTCTGCCACTTGGTTTGAGCTAAATAGACACCAGAGAGAGACTGAGAGCACAGGGTCAAGCAAGCTATTACAAAATACTGCATGCTGACACTGTTTGGTGAGACGGACAGTGAGGGAGAAGAGATAAGTGTGAGATGATCCTGCACTCGCACAATAGCCGCCAGCCGAGCCTCCCTCACAGCCAGGCTTCCAGCTGGGTTTATCTTCTTTGGGCAGTGTGCTGCGGCTTGACACTGCATGCCACCAACAAGCAAGGGCTAATGAAATTAGAGCTCGCTTAATTACCGCACTGAGGCCCCTGTCCCCTCTGGTTATCAGCTGAGTGAATGATCAGGGACCTGTTACCCTTGGGTGAGCGCAGAGGGGTGGCCGGGGAGGCTGGGGGGCCTTGCCTTTGAGCACTATCCCGGAGCGTCGGTAAACACGCGGCCCTTTGATTCATTGTCCTCCTGGTGGCAGGGAGAGGGAGGGTGCGTGTGTGCGGAGGCGGGTGTCAGGCGAGAATATAATCCCTTTGTGTCCGTCGTCTCCGTAGCTACGGCAGTGATGAAAAACAAAAATTGAATAAACAAAACATATTTCTTTCTCTCCAGGGTGGCAATCCGTCACCGTCTGCCTAATTTACCACCTGTTTGTGCCCCGAGGAATGCTCGGCCCCGGCGGAGCGCACAACTGTGTTTAAACAGAGGGCCCCTTCCCGTGACCCCCGGGGGCCTGCATCACCACTCACACATGGGGGTTGTGGCCCCCGAAGAACAGAGGAGAGACTCTGAAGCCCCACAAAAGCGGGGCGACAGGCCTGAGAAATGAATTATACAGAGGCAAAGGGAACGCATGCTAAGCAATGATGTCTGCCATGCTGCTTCAGCGCGGTTCAGGCAGAATCATCTGCTTCCAGACTTTTTTGAGGAACTTCAGAGAAAACCGACAGGAACCGCCCGCTTTGCCTGAATCAGCCTGACTGATTTATAGATGCAGGGCTTGTCTCAGCTCTGACGATTAAGATTTAAATCAGTGGAAATATGAATAATGGCTGCATTTGGCAACAAAAAAATGCAACAAATGGCCTGAATTACTGTCTACTCAGCTGTAAGAGGGAATAAAATAAATTTGGCCAATTTTCAGTTGGATGCCTTTTAAAGTGTATAAAGCTGTTCTTCTGACAGCCTGATGAAGTTTCACCAATGATGATTTTGAATGGGAGACAAGTTAGTCATCTCTGAAAGAAATTAACACTATGGGAACTGAAAGGGTTCTAGAAGAGTGAAAGCTACACCCACACTACTATGTCTTTTTTTTAACATTTAATCTTGTTACATTTCCACCTGGTGTCTACACTACTCCAGCTTTTTAGAACACCTAAAACAAAGACGTTAGGAAATGCTGCTGGCCCCGTTTCAGTTTTAAAAATCCGGGGTTACGTTTCAGTCTGGACCGGCAGAAACTAAGACTTTTGGAAACAATGATGCAGACACCCACGTGTGCTTCCTGACTGGGTCCTATCAGTCACAACCTGTCATCCCCTGATTCTCCACACCACAGCCCTTACAGATGCTGCTTGACCGCTTCAGTTTTAATGCCAGTACAGATCTTCACCTGTCTTGATTACCTCATACTGGACTTTGCTGTGAGCCAAGTCAACAGCCACAGCAGCCAGTGAGCATTATCTGATGTTACTCTTACTGGTGTTTCAATAAAAGAGACATTCATCCTTTCTCTGGTGAAGGTGAATAACAGATCACCAGTTCTACAGTTTGGCATAATTATTTGACGTACTGGGTCTGATTCTGGCAGTTTTGAGCTGGTAGCTGCCGTGTGGATATCACGAGACTGCTAATGGAGCTAATGCTGTTAACGGCTCCTAGCATTCCTGTTGTATTACCACCGATGTTTGAAAGTGCTAGCTTTGGTTAGCCTACTGTATTCAGCCAAAAGTGGACTTATACAACCTCAATTCCAAAAAAGTTGGGATGTTGCATAAAACATAAGTACAAACAGAATTCAATTATTTGCAAAAGATTTTCGACCTATATCCAGTTGAATATAGTACATTTTATGTTCAAAATGACTAAAGTTATTGTTTTTTTAAATTTTGGTAAATATACAATCATTCTAAATTTGACGCCTGCAACACGTTCCTAAAAACGTCACCTTTTCTTTTACCAACACTCAGTGACCATTTGGGAACTGAGGACACTAATTGCTGAAATTTTGAAGGTTAAATTATTTCTCATTCTTGCTTGATATACGATTTCAGGTCTTCATAATGCACCACACATTTACAATGACAGGACTGGATTACAGACAGATTAGTCTGGTACCTGAACTCTTTTACCATGAAGCCACACTGTTGTAACAGTGTCATAACAGTGTCATAATCATAACAGGAGGTTTCTTGTCGTTGTCTTGCTGAAATAAGCAGGGATGTCTCTGAAAAAGACAATGTCTGGATGGCAGCATATGTTGCTCCAAAACATGTGTGTGCCCTTTAGGGTTAATGGGTCCTTCACAGATGCAACAGTTAGCCGTGTCCTGGGCACTAATACACTCCCACACCATCACAGATGCTGGCTTTTGAACTTTGTGCTGGTAACAATCTGGATGCTCCTTTTCCTCTTTAGCCGGGGCCACAGCACACTTTTCCACTTTGCGGCAGGTGTGTTATTATGGACTTAGATTTTCCCTAAAATGGTGCCGGAACATCTGTCTGGATGGAGACTGTTTTCATTTTAAATTGCCGTTTTATAACGAGAATGCAGCAGTGTGAATGTAGCTTAATAGTGATAAAAGCTTACTACATCTGGTTAATGCATAAATCATATTAGCCGCCCTCTGAAACCTGAACGAGTCATATGCTTTTACCTCCAGACACACATTTGTACTGTTCGTTTAGTGGATACAACACTTGAGAAAAACCTGGCTGAAGGTAAAAGATATCCTGTGTAACACTGGATCTGCCTCAAAGGTTTTTTTTTGTGTGTCTGTGGTTTACAGATGTGGATCCACTGATAACTGACAAACCATTATATTGCGATGATTAATGGTGCAGAAAATCCAAAGAGCGGAATGGATCATTTGCCGTGTGAGTGAAAGTAGAGCTACACAGTGGGATATTTTACCGCTGCCTCATATCCTCTTGTGTTGGAATTACAGGTATGATGCTCTTGTATTGTTGTGCTTTTCTTTGCGGGATAATGGACAAGGATCATCAATCACTAAAAAAACATTACCTTCTTCTTTTGAGTTGTGAGACTTGTGAGACGCAGCTGTCTTTCTGTATTCTGGTGGTCTCGGTAACCTAATTTATAATTTCAGATCCTGTAACATGATCTTTATTTACCTGGCACAGTATTGTTAGATGTATTTCAGCTGCACTACTTGTTCTGTGAATTCATTGACACCACAATGTGATCGCTGTGTGTCTTGGCTTCTCTTATCACTTTGGGGTTTCCTCTAAAGCGCCTCAAAGCTTTGCCAAATGCCTCAGGGTGACTTTGCTGGACAAAGCTTCTCCACAGTGTCTACTGGGGTGAAAGTCTACCATATGTTAACCACAGTTGGGATATCCACAGTTTGACAGAGCCAGGAGGT
The DNA here is from genome assembly GCA_027495735.1 of Lutjanus campechanus. NCBI lineage: Eukaryota > Metazoa > Chordata > Actinopteri > Lutjaniformes > Lutjanidae > Lutjanus > Lutjanus campechanus. The sequence goes on along the minus strand of JAJHUR010085706.1, from coordinate 716 downwards.
GCAGAGGTTTTAACTCAATACAATATATTTAGGTACGGAGGATAAACAACACATCTTAGGCAATCCTCAAAGGAAAGACTGCACATTGCTCTACCTGCCCCGGTATTTTTTAAAAATGACTTTCAGGAAATATTCAGCTTGTTCATATTTCATTTGTGTGACCTGCCAGCGTCATTTCAAAGTAGCCAAACTGATGTTGCTCCCCTGTATACAGTTAAAAGAATACTTTTACATTTGAGGCAATATGTCAGTTTGCTTTCTTATTTAAAGTTAGATGAGAAGATTGACCCCACTCTCATCTCTGTATGGTAAATATGTAGCTGGGGTAAGCAGTCAATTAGCTTAGCTTAACACAAAGACTGGAAACAGGGGGAAACAGCTAGCCTGGCTCTGTCCAAAGATAACAAAATCCAAGCAACCAGCAGAGACCAAGTCACTGCACCCAGCCAAGAAATACACATAACCTCCATAAATTGGCAGATTCACATTTTCATCTTCAGTTTTGGTACTTTAAAACAATCAAGATTTAATGTGTTAGAGGTGTTTGTAGGCATGTTAAAGATCGGAAACAGGGTAAACAGCTAGCTGGGCTCTGACTAAAGGTGCCCAACAGTGTGCCGCAAGAATGAGTCTTAAAATAAGGAAGTGAGTTAGCATATTTGCACCTCCGGTTCCCCTGTCTTGAAGTCAATTGGGTAAGAGACCTGAGATAAGGT
>JAJHUR010085705.1:0-36049 GCA_027495735.1 Lutjanus campechanus | reverse complement strand
GGTGAAGAACCGTTTGTGGTTCTAGTTGGCACCTTTATTTCGCAGAGTGTAGAAAGAAAAAGACACACTGCTGTAACACTATGGAAGGTTTATTATCCTGTGTTTCCTGGCTGTGAGCTTTTCAACAGGACAGTTTTCTTTTTGGTTTTCCTCTGCCTTTATCCCTGTGACCGCCGTGACCACCTTCTGTACGGGATGGGCCTCGAATCTGCTGCAGAATTGAACCGGGTGGTTGGAAAAGAATGGCCGCTGAAGCGAGCAAGTCATGCAAACGCTCAGAGAGCATCTGTAAACCCACTTCACGCTGTGCACGGTGAACGTGCAGTGGGATGAAGCAGACATAGGTGCGTAAACATGGCCTGTTGAAATAAAGACCATTGGACACACACACACACACACACACACACACACACACACACACACACGCACACACCTGCTCTCTCCTGTGACTTGGTGCCGCTGTGCTTTATGTGGCCTGCAGTGGTCTGCTGAGGAATGCCGAACAGAACCACAAATGGACCAGACACACAGCCAGACGACATAAAACTCAATTGGCTAGTTCCTGTTCTCTGTGTTTCTGTCTCCCTCTTCATCCTCCTTTAGGCTTCTTTTTTTTCTCCTCGTCCTGTTTCCATTCCAGTGTCAATACTCATTTTCTTCAACTCTTCTCTCTTAGTATACTTTTTTATTTAATTATTCTATTTCTGCCTCTTTTCTCCTACTTGGACATCACACTTTACACTCCCTTATTCCTGCTAATGCTTTCATTTTACTGTCTTTATGTCTTCTTTCCTGGTTTGTCCTCTCCAGATCAAATCTTCTTAAGTCCTCCAACCAAACTCCATTCTAAAGGCAGGTGTTTTATGGTGGGGGCATATTTTTTTCACAGTCAAAATTCCAGCTTCCTCATGACTAAGACTCTTTTATGATTTGCTTCTGTCTAAAGGCACAATCGGCGCACGTCATTAACTAACTTGTGTTGAAGTGTTTCCCATAGACGTCCATGAGTTCCGCAATTTACTATTTTCATCCTCTCTAAAGAGGCCTGAGCTCACTGATCTTTTCTTTTACTGTCCTTTACTCTTTGGGGAAATAAAGAAAATCGTAAGCTATCTTTATTTTCTTTTTTTATCGTCTGACGTGCAAAATGTGATGCAGCAGCTTTTAAGGACATGCCGCTATTTTTTTCAGGGTGAGAAATGTTAACTGTGCACAAAAAAACACAATGTGATTGCTTCTATACACAGGAGATTTGCATTTCTGTTTCCTCTGACAATTTTGGATTATTTGAGCATGGCAGAGAAGCGAAAGAAATCATGGTTTGAGTTAAAATAACTTCCACACTGGCAACAAATCCCATCTCCTGTGTGAAAGTCCGTTGTTTGACTCATGCAACCACCCCCACCTTCTCCCTACGCAGACTTTGTCTCTCCTTTTATGTTGGTATGTACATAACTTAAGTGACAGAAATGTGTAGCTACTATTATTTTACCCAAACCATGATCTTTTCCAGTGGTGAACCGTGACTATTAGAGCTGGGACTTCAGTTCTGCCACAAATTTGCCAGAAACACCAAAAATGCAGCAAAATGGGCAAAGATTCTTCTGGAATAAGTGGCAGGCAGCCAGGTAGCTTGTGACATGTGTTTGTGTTTGATATTAAGAGCTGTAATAATCCATATGAATCATTCTGAGTTTCTTTTTATCATTATTTCTCCGTTTCAGTACCACACATGTAGCACATATGTCCAGTTTTATTATTTCTGTCTACCAACATAGCTCTGTCTGTGCTGCACTATTTGAAGTAACTTTTAAAAAGAAGATTCAAGTGTCTAAAAATTGTTTTCTGACAGACTCTGCAGATGCTCCGCTATGCTACGAAAGTCCGTCTTGAGTAGCGCTATCAAGTTAGCTGCCTAGCAACAGCGTTGGTCTCGACTTCTTCATCTCGAGCGAGATGACACTGGCCTTTGTGAAGGCCTAAGGGGAATATTTTTGGTCCTGCCTGCTGTAAATCAAAATGTGATTGGTTACTTCACTTGTCGCTTTCTAAACAACCATACAGGCTATGGCCCTCTGGCCCAGTGATGAAGTCCTAACCAATGAGTGAGCCAGCTCTAACTTCTCTGCCTAGAGACAACAACAAAAAAATCAGATTGGATAACTCTATTTAGCTGTTTTCAGGACAGCAACCCTTTCATTTCTGAAGAAAAGTTGATAGAAAATTTGGTTGAAATTAGAGTTAGAAGAGAACAGCCTAATAATTGAATGAAATAAATCAAATATGATATATTTTAATATACTACAATATATAAATACAGATATGTTAGGCGAAGAAGGCCTTCAGGGCTCCCCACTGATTTTTTCCATACGTAACTTGTAATGTCGAGAGATTATTTCGTACTTAGTTGCAAAACGTGTCACCACAAACTCCCGTAGGTCAAACTTTGCTAAAGAAACACTTTTTTCTGACTAACTCTGACATATCCACTATGAAACACCTAGCTAGCCTGGCAACATTAAAGGACCAGTGTGTCTGATTTAGTGGCATCTAGTGGTGAACTTCCAAATTGCAAACACTTCTTCTCACCCTCCCCTTCCAAACATGTAGGAGAACTTATCGTGGCTGTGAAATTCTTGCAAAACGCAAAAGGCTGTATCTAGAGCCAGTTCAACATGGCTCATTCTGAGGTAAAGAAAATACAAGGATTTTTATTTTCAGGTAATTATATACACTGACAAAAAATACTTCTGAATATTATATTCCATTTCTGCCATATTCTGCTAACAGATCCCTGTAAATCTTAACACACTGGACCTCGAAAGCTACAAACACCTTAAAATCCTTAAATATATGACTCCCACTTTATGTAACTAAATTTCAAGAAAAATAAATTTAGTTTTGTATTTCCAGGCCAATATGGTAGGCTACTTTCCTCTGCTCCCCTGTTGCTCCCTCTCCTCTTTCACCATTTCTTCCTACCTTCATCCCTCCCTCCTTCCCCATCTTCATCTCAGGTGGCTGTAACTCTGCAAACGCTCATCAGTAATTTTGCAGCGCCAACCGCTCCCCACCAATCCAGCAGCCAGGACAAACCCCGAGTGTGAAAGCTCTCATTTATCACCGGGCACCACAGGGCAACGGGCCCAGCTGAGCTGCAGCCATGGGCGGGGTAAGGTAAGGGTTGGGCAGAGTGTAGGAAAGAGGAGGAGAGGAAGGGTGGAGGAGACTGAGATGCGAGGCGAGGAGCCAAATGAGGTGGGGAGGACTGAGCTGGGTGGGGCAGGTGGGGTGAGCTGGTGTGAGCGTGGGGCAACGAGCTGAGGTACCCTTGCGAAGGGACGAGATAGGTGGAGGGAAAGTGGGCAGAGGAGGAGGAATGATGGATGAGGAGAAGCTGTGTGTGGTGTTAGGGGAAAAATCAGGAGATGCCTGGTAACTGGCTGCATTGCCTCAAACGTTAGTGAAGTGATTACAAAACGCAATAGTATGTGTCATTCCCATAATGCAACTCAATAGCATCTCATCATGATAACTTCTCTGCTACTTTCCCACCCCAGTTCAAGAAATCCCAGATGATATCATCCAGATCATTTTATTTTTTGACTTTGAGAAGATTCTCCAGAACTACAAAACAAATTAAATTAAATTAACTGATTCTCCATGCTTTTACATGGATATCTAGTATCTTGTTACTTATTTAATTTAATCTACAATTCAGATTAAATGTGTCATTTTAAAAATGATACATAAATGTGACCCAATTCACAACAGGCCTTTTCAATAAATCTTGAGAAGAGTTTATTTGTGCATAAATGAACATTCCTGACCAAACATGCACGCGTTAAATATGTTAAATGAGAAATAATGCATTTAGGCCATCTCATTGTTTTTATTTCCCCTCATCAGGAAAACAATATCAACATTTTAAATGCTTTTTTGAAAGGTGTGCTGCTGATATAAATCTTAAATTTGTAGCCTTATTTATTTGGTGACCGAATCAACCCACAACTCAGCCTGACTGGCTTAGATGTTTCAGTAACCAAATTGTGAGTGAAAGATTATATCCTTACCAGAGCCCATTTGGGAGATATTTGAAACTGCAAATAAACAAGAACAAAATTGTTTAGCTGCAGCTATTATGTGTCATTTAAGAAACATTAAGTAACATCGTCTTTGTTCTCTTCACCTCGTCCACGATTTCTGTAACTTAGGCGCTGCTGACTTGTAAAAATTTGCAAATAGGGGGCACACAAAACAAAAAAATAGAATGCACATTTAAAAATGTTAATCAAACAGTTGGTTCAAACTAAAGTCCTGCCTCTCACTGGACAGATAACCAATCATACTTGAGGATAATGGGGTGGCACTTGGGTCAGCCAATCAGACTGCAGGCGTGGCCTGTGCCCCCCGCACCTCCCCGTCTAGAAGCACCGCTGGACACCAGCACTGCTCTCTGAGAATATCCTTCTCCCAGTGGTCCAGTGCTCTTGTGCTAGTGTTGTAACACAAACAGTCCCCAAGCCTGAGCAGTACAGCTAACTGAACTAACAGCAGTTTACTTTTAGCGGCAGTTCACTTCACAATCCATCAGGAAAGTCTGTAAATCACAGAGACTTGAGGCAGAGCAGCTGGAGGACATCAGAGGAAAAATCAGAAAACATTTTCCTCATAAAATATGATTTAGGTTCACCAAAATCAGTGACATAGTTGGTGGTATGTGACGTACCGTGAAGCGCTACACACTTGTCACAACCTGGCAACCGATGTTACAGAGTTCAAGAACAGGCGTGTGGGGTGCAGGATGGGAATAACAGAGGCAACATTCACCCTATAACTAGTCGGTGCTGCATCAAAATGATTTTGAGGCTGTTATTTTAAGGTAGAATAGTTACATAATGTTATTTTAAATTGAACATAATGCTAAACTGAGTTTAAGATAGTAGTCTGCTCAACATTTATCAAACATTTTAGAAGTATTTTATCATATTCATCTGTCTCTACTTATTGCATACAATGTGCAGTAAAGTTTGAAGGCCTGCTCCCATTGTTTACAGAAGATTTGGATTCTAAAACTATTTAGTTGAGTGGTGTTTGCTGACACACTTTGCTACTAAAATAATCATAAATAAAACATAATTAAAAACACAAATACCTGAACTGTAAAAGATAAGCTAAAAACAAAATGGGCCCTTAAATGCCTGAGTCAAACAGCAAATGTGAAGTTGGATTTCAAATATGGGATTTGACAGGGAGGGTCTTTGAAGTTGCTGTCAAACTGCATTATGGGAAATGTAGTATTCAGTGTTTTGGAGCTTGAACCTTTCTAGAAACTAGGATAACTAGCCAGAATATTCTGGTCTCAGCTACTTTGATTTTGGCCATACTTTTAAAATAAACTATCTCCTGCAAGACCCTCAACAGTGTGCAAGTGCAATGCTAAGTAACTGGAGTATTCCTTTAATATTAAAACATTTGCAAATGCTCATTAAAACCTATGGCATGCAGAATAATCCACATTCAGCACATCCCAAACATGCATTTTAGTACTGTAACATGAAAAAAGAATAACAATAAATAATAGTCTGTTTGTACAGCAATTCTTAAAGGCAGTGGCACAAAGTGCTTCGCATACAATAAAAATCAAATTATGGAAAGTATATATAGAAAAAACAATAAGTAAAAATTTATTTGTATAACAACAAATCATAACAGAAATGATCTCAGGACATTTTTCATATAGAGCTTGTCTAGACCATACTCTTTCTAATATTGTTCACAGAGACCCAATAATTTCCACCACGAGCAAGCACTAAGGTGACAGTGGAGAGGAAAAACTTCCCTTTAACAGGCAGAAACCTTACCTTGAACCTCTTGGGAGCCATCTTCTGCTACTGGTTTGACAGTTAAACAGTCACAGCTTAAAAATGTACAGTTTTTCAAACAAAATGCGATAAAAGAGATCACTTTATCTTTATGCCTCTGTGCCACTGACAGACATGGCCGGAGGCATTATGTCTTTGGGTTGTCCGTCCATCTGATATCTCAAAAATGTCTTCATGGATTTTCTTCAAACGTGGCGCAAACGTCCACTTGGACTAAAAGATGAACTGTCAAAGGCCACTGAGACCCAACGTTCGTCTCGTTCTTGACAGGATTTCTTCAAATTTGGAACAAACGTCCACTTGTGATGAGGTTTTATTTTCAAAAGGTGAAAGGTCAACTTCACTGTGACATCATAATGTTCTGCAAAAAACGCTTGCAGCTCTCTATCAATGTTCTGTACCTCTCTGTAAAAAACAGTCTCTAAGTGGAGACAGCATGTTTCTCACTGGAAATGATTCAGTAGAATCAGACATATCGATACATTGAAAACTTCCATTGAGTCAAAAAATACCCTTTTACTTTTTGATTAAATTCCCTCAGTTTAATAGACTAAATAATACATTAAAAAACATGAGAACAAGAGAAGTTCAAAACATTTGCAATAGTGCATTTCCTAAAAATCACCTCTAATTATGATAAATGGTGATTATACGCTGAGCTTTGCACTTTATTTTGATGGGGATGTTGCTTGACAGACAGTTAACGTAGATTATAGGATAGGCTGTCGCTCTTCGGCACAGCCCCGGCCTCATTAAAGGGCATCATGTTTTGTGGTTTGGTTTGTTTGCCCTGCAGTTTACACACTAAACGGAGTTGCCAGGCGGTAAATGTTTCTGAAAATTCAGATCGATACTAAACAGTGGAATAAATGAATTCTCATGGGAATTATGGTTGGGAGCCGTGCCACTGACGTACAAGTGGGCTTTGAGAAATGTAGGCTTGGGTGTGTGTTAGTCGCTCTCTGCTAAAATTGCAGGTCGGAGAAGAAATGGCAAATCACAATCTGAGACCCCACGCTGGTCTTGCATGCATTCCTATCATAAGTTCGCACAATATTTATTCCCTTCTTGCTCTCCATTGACGTTGCTCATTTCGATCTGCAGACATTCTACAGACAGGCTGGGCTGCAGAAACAACTTGTTTTATGAAATTACCCACTAAATGGCCCATACAAACTCCGGGACTAGTTGTGGTTTTCTCTGTATTTGCTTGTTGCTGGTCACAAGCGTCACTTTGGCCTTTTTTTTTTTCTTTTCTACTGGATGTCCATGTGTGATTGAGCAGAATTTTCCATCTTTCCCACCCCCGCCGAATAGCCTGCCATAATAAGACTAAAACACATAAATTAAAGCACTTTTGCCATCAATCTCTATGTTTGTGTTGCGTTCCCAAACTAACTTTGACACCTTTCATGACCGCGGGTGGGAAACTTCGAGGGAAAGCTGGCAATCCTGTTGATCACATCTATTGAGGCCCTAATTTGTCAACAAAATCAATACGGGAAAATATGTAATAACTTCCATAGTATCACATGGCATTTCCTAGCATGCTAATGAGCCAAACGACACTATTATTGCAGGAAATTGCAAAGCATGCAAATACTGAATGAAGGTCAGGAAGGAAAATGTTGGTTGGTGTTTTTCAGTATTGCAATTTAAATCTTATTCAGGCTGTCAGATTCAGTTATAATAAAAGTCACACTTTGGTACAATGTTAACCACAAATAAATTCTGTATTTATACCATTTTTTAACGTCAGTAATGATCCAGCTGATTTTTCCAGATTCAGTCGTACAGTAGGTATCAGCATATTGAACTCAAAGCTCAAAGCATTTCATATTAGCTGACGTAAATGCACGTTAAATATTGAAGCACTGAAGAGTATGCTTTTTTTTAAATGGTGGTATATATTTTCATCTCTTCAGATTTTTAAGATTACTTAGATGAGACAATATTCAAAGGGAACACTACTCTTTGGTTGCACTACTCACATGACATTACATTGATATTGTGATATGAGACAAGATATCTTCTTCAATTTTGGATATTGCCATATCGTTCATGGTTTTAAAGGCTGCATTACAGTTAAGTATTTTCCTGAACTTGCCAGACTGTTCTAGCTGTTCTATTATTTGCCTTTAGCCACTTATATCCACATCACTGATTAAGATGTATGCTGATGATGTACTCCTTATTTTTTGATTGCTTAACTCCCTTTTACACTGGACAAAAAAACCCACTAACACCCACCAACATCTGGCTTTTGTCTTCAGTAGGAAAGGGTACAATCTGCATTCACTCCCAGATCAACTGACTCTGCAGTAGTCACGGGTATTTATCGGCTTCAGCTCTGATTGGCAGTGATGGAAACACGCCACCCACGTGGACACATTAATTTTGCCCCTTTTAAGTGTAGGCAGTGAGTGTTTGTTGCCTCTTTTGCTCCTTCTTCATACACGTGCTGCTTGGCTTGACTCTGTTTAACAGCGGAGAATGGACTCACATGTATTTAATGACTACTCGTCTTTAGTCGAGCATCTGAACGGTGGATAAACATTTGATTTCCTATAAATTCTTCACAGTAAACATCCATGTTAATTTGACAACCAAAAGCTTTTACTATGAAGCAGCAAAATCAGGAATGTTGCATTTTCATCAGCATTAAGTAACATGACTCCTACACAGCTGAAAAAGAACATTAACAGTGAAAGTACAATGCAGCAACGCAGAAGTGAAACTAACTTCTAACCACAGAGATTCAGTTAGAAGCCACAAAAGTATAGAGAGCTTTCTCTACTTTCCTGCACACACGACTTGGGTCTCGGTTTTCCGGCACACATCAGATTTTAAAAAAAACAAACATAAAAAAACAAACAAACAAACAAACAAAACAAACAAACGAAAGGCAAATGGGTCTACAGGGAAAAGGGTCAATCGGATATTTTTACTGGGTTTAGCAACTAATATTGTTGTAAAAACAATATTATTTTGCTACATTGCTGGATATCTGTAGGATCATTATGTTATTTGATCCTTTAGACACTCAACAATTGAGCCAAAATAGCCTAATATTGATGTTTTACATAACTTCAGACCATAGCAAATACTTAAAAAGGGTCTGTCATAGGCATTTATTATTTTCTGACTCTGGGAAAAACAGTAAGATTCCCCAAAACAGCTGAATGTGTGAACTACCTCCTCAACCACATCACAAACATTTAAGCTTAATGTGATCTACTTTTTTTTTTTAAATTAATGTAATCATTTTTAATAATTTTTCATTTTCATTCACTAAGCCTCCCCTGAAGCTGTTTGCAGCCCCCCTGGGGAGGCCCACCTCCCACTTTGAGAACCTCTGATTGAGGCCTACCGAAAATATTATTGTGTTAATATTTTGTGAAATCACCAGTAGTCATTCCTACAATATTGCTGCAATTTTGATGTTGATGTATGTCAAAATATTGAGATTTGAATAGTGTGCATATTGCCCAGCCCTACTTGCAACACAGATATCGGTGTGCTCACAAGAGGACGTCTTCATTTTAAAGAGTCAAAACTCAAAACGGTTGGGGAAAAGTATGAGGGATATAGCACTGACTTTTGACCTCCTTACTATTTGTTGCTTGTGCTGTTGTCAATGGAAAAACAAAAATTACTCCACAGTTCCACTCATTACACGTCTTTCTGGGAAGAGGCCTCAGTTCAGGAGAGAAGATACTTTATAATCCCATTAGGAAAACTGGGTAAATACTTACACAATAGCTGCCACTGTGCTTAGGTAAGTATGTCACTATTACTTCACTCATCCGTTCATGGTCAAAATGACGTTTCAAGGACATAGCGGGACACGTTAAGTAGGTCACTTATTGGCCAGCACTGCAAAGGACAAGGAGGATGACACACCATAGTCAGATCCAGACCCATGTGTGTCAGACCTTGAGGTGCTTGTCAAATCTTTCCATCATTAGAATTGCACACAGTCCCTCCTCATGCATCTGCTCTGCATCTATCCTGCATTTGGTGTGCACAAACTCATTTGGTTTATTGTGACTAGACACAGAATTATCCGCCCTGTGCTGCGTTTTGGATTATTCATCACTCTCTAATTTAATAAAAACCTTGTGTTTGTGCTGAAAATATGTCTTGATCTCTCTGCCAAAGAATTCATATTTACATTGACTGTTAAGTTAAGAAGAAGATGCATTTACAATACGTTCTCACGCCCAACTCATCAAATACGGAGGCTTAGTCAGGGGGCCTATGGTTCAGACTATGATGCTGTAGGTAGGGTAGGAAGGGATCATGGTTTGGTTGGGGGTACTGCAGGAATGTGAGTTACCACAGCCCTCACTGCGGGCCATTTCAGTCCTTGTATAGCTAAAGTGAGGCCTGTGTCCATATTCTTGGGACAAAGTCAAGCATGTTATCAATGGGACTCCACCAGGGTTGCCCTTTGTCTTTGGTCCTGGTGATATTCATGGACAGGATCTCAAGGCGCAGCCAATTTGGGAACTTATGAATTGTGTCTTTGCTATTGCAAATGATCAGACCAAGGCAAAGCTTTCAAGAACCAGTTGAGCTTTGGGTAGTGACCAAAGGAATAAGAGCAGACCTTTCCATGTAGCCACTAGAGACACCAGTCTACTGCGCATGTGTGCAGCGCTCCTTCTTGGCCAAGTCCAGAAAGTAGTGTAAACAGAGCTGATAGGCATCTGAGAGATGTGCGGCTCTCTGTGCATGCATTTGTTTGGGGCTATAATTGAGGCCTTAGAGATAAGGTAGGGAGCTCGGACGTCCAGGGGGGAGCTTGGAGTAGAGCCGCTGCTCCTTTATATTGATGGCAGCCAGTTGAGCTGGTTCAGGCATCTGTTTAGGATGCCTCCTGGACGCCTCCCTTTCGAGGTTTTCTGGGCACATCCAACTAGGAGGAGAACTCAGGGTAGATCCAGAAGCCACTGAGGGGATTCCATCTGGCCCGGGAAGGCCCAGGAATCCCCCAGGAGGAGCTGGAATGGGACGTCTGGAATACCCTTATTACTCTGACCTAACCTGGCTCCTGGAGAGTGGTTTCACTTGAAACACGAATCCCGCTCTTCTGTGTTTGTTTGACCCGCCCATCCACCCACCCCACCTCCTCACACGGACCTTCTCACTCTTTATACTACATCACCTGACTTTGATGGCACATCAAACCATGACGCTAAGGGGACGCGTTCACAAATGATGTCAGAGAGGTACCTACAGCGTCATAGTTTGAAGCATAGGCCCTGACCAAGCCACTGTATTTGACGCCTCGAGAGTAAGGACAGTCTGCCATTTAGAAGAAAGATGATGTAGTTGTGAGATGCTCCACGTAACATCAGTTCTGAGAAGATGTGGCTTTTTGGGTATTTTTCCCGACATCTTAGTTAATTTGTTTTCAGACCATTATTCTTTATTTAGACCTCAATATTTTCCGAACAAGTTCTGGAAACCGCGGTCATCAAGGGGGCAGCAGACAACCTGAGAATGACATCCTCAGTGTGACAGATTTAATCACACGCAATTATTGGGATTCCTCGTGCTGTAAATTACAGCCCGACATCTGTCTTTTTTTTTCATCCATTCACCCATTTTTCTACACATGAACACAGGAGTGTCAAAATGTCAGGAAATGCCATTAAGCCACTGCAGTTCTGCGAAATGTTCCGTCTCCTCCATTTAACTGCATTTAAGAGAAACATACACATATAAAATGCCTCAATTTAGTTTGAGAGTAATGGACGTCAGGTTGCCTTGGCTAAAAGTAAAGGTGGAGCTACAGGGCTTCAGAGCTGGTTTACTCTGAGTGTGGAGATTAAGTCTTTAATTATGTATGATTAGGAGATTCTAAAAGAAGGAGGATTTGTTTTACACCACATAGGTAATGAGCTAATTTCAGAACATGGCACCAAATCATGTTCAAACTTACACAGACAAATAAACAAGTGGGTTTTTGTCCACTCACTCAAATGGCACACCTCGTAAGCTTGCAATTATCATGCTTAATTTGCAGTTGAAAATAAGCTGGGTTTCTCAAGGACTTGGGATGATGTGTTTTTCCTTTCAAGTTATTTCTTTACCTCACAGCTTCCAGTTGGATGCATAGAAGTGCATGACTAAGATCATCTGAGTGCAAGCTGTCGATTGATTCTCTGTCCTCACATTTTAATGACTGTGGTGCGTTGGAGGTCTTGCTAATGGCTGGTTACACATTTAACATAAACTCTGGTTTATAGACCATGTCTTTATGCTAGCAATGATACTCTTGGAATCTACATCTGTCGGTGTAAAAGGGTCATTCCAATTTCGTAGTTTTGGGCATTCTCCCTGCAAGATAATGAAAACGTACTCACTAAGTTAATTTCTGTGATATAGGAACTCATTGCTAAAAATAAGTTTTTCCAAGCTTTGTTTGAGGGGAGGCCCATAGTCTCAGACTTTAAACACCAATGCCCTAAACAATCAGTATTAAGTATCAATCCTCAGCTGACATGGAAACCATGGTAGCTATGGGCAATTAATGTATTTCTTTTTACAACAACGGGGATAATACGCAGCTTTAAGAGTTATTATGTCTGCACATAGCCATAGCAATGTGAGTCACCATTTTTGAGACTGTTTTTCCTATGTGGCTATGTAGCTAGCTAGCTCTATAGTGCTGCAGGGATGAAAAAATTTTTTTGGTTGGATGGTTCTCGTTCCCTTGACAAAAAGCTAATGGGATTTTTCTGTTGGAGTTTGGATTAGAGCAGAAAATAAGATTTGTGACGAACAAAAGTTTGATATTGACACATTTTTTTTCCGCAAATAACAAATGAACACCACTTAAATAAATAAATTTTGAGGCATAAATGCGATCAGCGTGAGTAAAAATGTAATGTTAGATGACAAAAGAAACTACGCTACAGTTGGATGACTTCAACCGATTTAATGATAAGGTTTAATGTCCCCAACAAGCTCTGTAGTCTCATTTGGCCATTTGTTAGCAACCACTTTTTTTAAGATGCGTGAACGATTCAAAATTCATGAATGTGGTATTTACCAAAGTATTTTATGTTGCAGAACAAAAAAAAAATCTCTCTTTCATTCAGGCGTCTAACCAAAATCCCATTTGAAAAACCCATTGACTTCAACACGAGGGAACCCGAAGTGCTAATATGCTAACTCATTCCTGCAGCACTCTGTTAGACCCATTTGAGTCACTTAGCAAAAGTTTACATGTTTAAATAAAAGAGTTTTTGTGGGTCATTAAAAAGTCCATAATCCAAAAATCTTATTTGAGGCCTTAACAATTTAATTATGAAGTTAATGTTACATTTATAAAGTTGGATCTAACTTCAGTCTTGCCTTTAAGTGTGTTTTTGGGAAATAATCGTATTGATCACGCTGTAACAACAAAAACAAAACAAAATCGACATTGACCCAATAATCACTAATGCAAACTGTAAATGCACGTACTTGGATGTGAAATAGGTCTTAAATTAAACCTGCAGAAACCCTGAAGTATTTTAGATAAACTGGCAAAACTGTTGGTGTTTGCTACCTGTCTGAACATCTAACTGCTCAATTCTTCATTTGTGAGTTTATGATCATAACCGACAGAAATGATGGTCAAACTACAAAAAAAGAGAAAAAACAACACCACCACAAAACTACGTTGTAATAAACCAGAATTCTTTAATAGATTACAACTTTGTTAAAAGGATAATAGAATAGAAATATACACAAGCATGTTATTAGTGTCTGTTGTTTGAACTCAGAGCTGTGACTGGATATTACCAACAGATCTTACTAATCCTTTGGTTGAATTTGGCTCCCGGTGTCTTTGCCCCCTGATCACAGCGGCACCGTTCACCCTTGTTTAGATAATGGCACAGCTTCCAACCACAGTTTGATAAACTTTGGGGGAAATGTGGAGAAACGGCCCATTGCACTTCAATCAGAAAGGGAAATGTGAAACACATGAAGAGCTAAACTCTAGTCATTTCCCAATAATCCCTGCGGCCGGGGCGTCCCTGCGTGCGTCCTCGCTCGACTGTGCACTGCCTCACTGCCTCCACTTACTCTTTTTTAAGTCACACTTTAATATTTTAAGAGGGGAAAGCCCTGCCACGGTGCAGAATTTAATGTGATGAGTTGTTATTGTTGATTTAATTTCATTCCAAGCCTTATTAATGCTCCTTGGACAGGTATAGGCTACTCCTTTGGTAAATCTGCTTAATGCAGCTGCATTCTTTACGGCATGTTCTCGAAAAATCTCCTGCACATGTTACAAAGACCTGACTGAATCCACAGCTCAGCCCACACACTTTTTCCAGTGGTTTTTGGCCTTGGCAGACCTTTACCCACTACAGCTACATGCCAGCGTCCAGACTCTGTCTAATATGAGAAGGTGATGTGCATAATTTGTTATATATGTATTGCTTAAAATCTGAAATATAAACACAGCAAAAACGACAAGCCCGCTGCCCTCAAAACCACAAAGAATAACAGTTCAGTTTAAGCGTTCTGGCTGCTCGCATCTGATTAGGACAAACTCTACATTTTGGGGTTTTTTGCGTATTTTTTTCATGTGAAAACGGCCGAAGGCTTTCCATAAACACCTTTGAGAAATGCAGGGAAAATGAGGTTGTGGGTATAGAAGACGCAGTTTGTATAATGAGAGCGCGTTGGGGACGATCAATGGCCCCGCTACGCCACAATTTAGCTTCTTTTTTTTTTAAAACCTCTTTATTGGATTTACTTTATGATTTTTTCTCTGTGCTTCATGTTTCCTAATAAATTCAGAGTTTTATTTTCATATGCAGCAGTCGATGGATAGAAAGACTGATGTTTTTCCTCCTCTCCCTCCTGTTAAGTGTGTGAAGTATGACTTTACGGTACATTGACGCTGAGAGGGAAGGGTCATGGACTTCTGTCTGGACCCCCACCACCACCACCACCACCGCCACCACACACCCCCTCAGTCTCAATCCGACGCTCGATTAGCGTTCGATTTTGTGGGATTTTCAGTTGCGCTGCAGATCTAACCAAAAGAATAACCCAAATACCTCAACGTCTGCTTCTGCTCCCTGTAAAAACATAGTTAGAGCGGAGGAGATGTACGGTGCGGTCGCTGCACTGTGCACACACACACACACACACACACACACACACACACACACACACACACACTGTAATTGGAAGGATCAGTGGAAAGGGGAATTTGAGACAAGCCAGAGCAATTTAGGGGGATGACAAGATATTGTGAGGAGCTGAGGAGAGGATGGCAGCAGGTGAGAATGATTTGCTGGCGTTTTTCTTGTTATACTCCAGGACTGCCTCTGCCTTTACCTGCAGCTGAGAAATGTCACTGTCAATACCCTCACACACATATACACACCCAGAGACTGTTATTGGCTTTTAATTTGATATTTACAGTGGCTCTCCATTCACTGAAATTTGAGAAAACACGCAAAGCAAATGAAGAAAACACAACACAATGATGCAAAGAAATAAAACAGCAGTAAACTGACAGGCAGATTCAGCAGTTTGACAGTTCATATGGATTAGATCAGAGAGAGATCAGAGAGCTCTATTCTGCAGACGAGTCACCCGAATAAAGTGCTGTTGTTGTTTTTGTCCTCTTATATATTCACGTCAGAGAAAATGAAAAACATCCAGTCAGATGGCTGCAAGGAGGCACTGGAGTTTCCCGCAAAAAGAGTTCTTTGGACTGTGGCTGAGTCGTATGCTATTGATTGATTCTGTTAAAACGAGCGTGGTTGGAAGTTGACTGTGATGCAGAAAATCTGACATGTTCTCATCCCAACTCGTCACATACCGACAATTTCTCCCCACCCCTCGACGTCCGATACTGAAGCACAATGTACCATTTAGCGGCTGAATCTAATGTGACCAGAAATCCTTTTTAACATCTGATTAAGGCTGTGAAATGGTCGCACTTCAGTTAAGTTTAGGCACAAAACTACTTAGTAAGGTTTAGCATAAGATTGTGTTTGGGATTACGGTAGCTACAATATGTTATGTACGTCATCTGTCACTGAGGCAACTCGCAAAACTAAAGTCACATGACGAAAGTCACTCGTACTGTGCCACAATAGTCACATGACAAAAACAACTGATTCTTAGATGCATCGTGATTCTCTCCTTAAAGATTATGAATCGATGCTGAAAGTCAATAATCGGAAATTTAAAAACCCATCCAAACATTATTGCCTGTAACAGTTTTGTGACACAAGTTGTGCTTTCACACAGCAGCATGACGCACATGTTTATGTTCTAAACTAGGCTACTTCTTGAACTTTGGCGAGGGATATTTGGCACCTGTTATGACTAATTACACCAACCTTCAGCTCCCTAACCCCGTTATCTGCCACTTTTACTGCATCCGCTTACCTACAAATTCTAATGATATATTTACAGTTAAATTTGTACATATCATCCATCATTATCAATAAAATCCTGCACACAGTATCTGTACAGCATGAATACATGCATATACTGTGGGGCTTACCAATAGGCAAAGGCTGTCAGTTACCTTAGGCCCCTAGCTGCCAAGGGCCCCATTAAATGCCTCATAAAATTGTGACTTTAAAAAATACAACTATTATAACAAGATTAAAGTTTACTTACTTTTAAAAAATGTTTTCTTTCTCAAGTGTTCTGGGGTCTCCACACTAAATTGAAGTATTCCATGATCTTACTGTGCATTTGCAGAAATAATTCAGAAAGACAGTGGCCAACCTGTGCAAACAAACGGCTCAGCGTGGTGTACAGTTAAAAAATTAAGCTAAGCTACAGCAGCAGTACTGAAAAAAGGTGGAAATGGAAGAATACAAGACATAAAATAGCCACACCGGTCACAGCCTGTTCACCCTGCTGCTGTCTGGCAAGAGATACAGAAGTATCCACTGCTATCCACCAGACTAAAGACCTGCTTTTCCCATCAGGCTGCCCAATTCATTCTTCGCACTCCACCTTTATTTTAATGACCTATTATTTATTGAGGGATTGAAAAAGAGGAAGAACTACAAACGCAGAGGGCCCCATATCCTTAGAGCCCAAGCTGAGTAAATCCACCCCTGTAACCACCCACTTCATATATAATACCCATTCAGTATTTCTATATTTTTGTTGTTTAACCTGTCTTTTCTCAGTTTTGTTGTCCATGGTTTTAGCTGTGTGTCTGTTCCTCCCTGTGAATTTGCACAGTATGAAGTACAAAGTACACTGGGGGCAAAACTGCTCGCATGTGTTCACATACTAGGCCAATAAAACTGATTCAGAATAGAGCTGTGTGTTTGCAGCATATTTAGTTAGGATGACGATGATGGTGATGCATTGTGAAGTTGTTAAGCGTGTTTCTCATTTTGCTGGTGTTTTGTTTCTATCCAACATATTTTTTCTTGTAAATGCTGTGCATCTGTTGACAACTTGGTGAAGATGTTTGCTTCAGTTGCTTTTGCGTCTATTTGGATGTGTTTTCTCGAGTTGCAGCGCTCAGACTTTAGATACTGACTGGTCAAAGTCCACTGCACCAAATATTACCTTTTTGGCATGAAAAAAAAAAGAAGAAAATGTTCAATTTTTAAGTCTGTACATATTAATACAAAGTATCAGACACTTGTGATTCAGTCTGAACATCAGTATTGGCTTCAAAACATACTGGTTGAACCCTCTATATGTACTGCACACACACTCACACACTAACGCACACATCCGCAGAAGTGCTTGCCAACGTCTGTTCACAGTAGCTGTCATCCATCACAGCGACAGGGGTGGAGGGATATAAAGAGAGACAAGCAGGATCACCTGCTATAGCTCACCTCACTCTGGCTCCTGCATCCCTCCTTCCTGTCTCCTCGTCGCCATGACAACAGACCAAACAGGGCTAGGCCACACAGCTGCCAAAAAAGCGGCAGGTCTATGATATCATACCGGATTTCTTCTGCTTCCGAGACATCCGGAGGATTAAGGATCGCCTCTGTCACGTGACGAGAGGCAGAATGTGGACAGCTTTATTTATGGGAAAATTTTTCCCTTAACATTTAAGCAGAGATGCTATAAAGATTACTCTTTATATATACTATTTATTAATATTACTATTTTGTTAAAATACACAGACAGGAAAGTTCTTTTTAACACAAAAAGTGCCCGAATTTTCCATAATAATAAATAATAAAATAATAATAAACAATAAAATAACACCAAAATGTACATTTTGTATAGTAATTTTAAATTAATCTTTTAATCTTTTTACAAAATTGTTTGACATTTTATTTCAACATTTATAATGAATTTCCTTCTAGAATTGACACTGAAAATAATCATATCTTACAGGAAAAGACTGAAACGAGCTGATTTAAACATAAAAGCATACAGAAGCATACACCATAATATAATATAACATGTGTAATAATATAATTTAATATTTTGAGCAGGTGTCACTGGATTTTGTTTGGCTGTCTTCTCTAAATCTGTCGCTGCCTCTGTGTTGGTACAGTTGCAGTGGTTGCTTCTGCTTCACTTCTCTCATTCTTGTGTATTTCGGTGCACTGTACTGTAAAGTTTTATCAGCCTATAATCTTAAATTGAGATAATTTACTTTTCTTCTTTACATAAACTTGAATCTTTGACTTAGAAACTCAAAAAAAAAGATCAAACTTAAAAAATTGGTCACAGTGAGCTACGAATGTTATTTGTAGTCATTTGAGCGTCAGCATATTAAATGGTTTTAATTTAAAATATTAAAATATTAACCTTTATTCACTTTCACTTCAATAAGTTTACTCAATAATTTTATATACAATTTTTTTGGCATTTCTAAAACTAGAATTTAGAATTTATTTCGGTCTGCAAATAGAAATAAGAACATCAGGTATTAATCTACAAATTCATGTAAATAAATGCATAGCCTCTCACAGAAAATGTCAGATACTTAAATAATGCAGTGCATAACATTACAATAAAGTTGATCTAAAGACGAAAACTAAATTATTTCAGCAACAGGTTAGTAGTTGGTAAAACTTTTTCAAAATTTAAGAGTTTGAGTTGGGCTCAAAACTCAAAAATCTTTTGCAGTGCGCTGCCTTGAAATTTTGAGTTTTCTCAGCTTTGTTGTTTTTACAGTGTGTGAAAAATAAAAGCAGAAAGTTGCATTTGTAGTAAGCAAGGGTCGTGTCAAAATTTAAGAGCTCTAAAGTGTTTCAACTGTCCCGGGCCTCTCCTATTTTGTGTTGCTCAAATTCTTCAATTACTCCACCGATTAGGATGATTTAGTCTAATTATTTGTGTTTCGGTGCAGGAGAATTCATGGAACTTGAGACCTCGTGCGGAGATGGCGATACTGCAAGCAAGATGCATCTCCAACCCTGCAAAAAAAGTAAGAATAAAACCTTTACCTTTTGTGTAATTTATGTCAAAACATTTTAAATGAAAATGCAGACACTTTTAGGAAAAGTTAGGCACTATCAACATTGTATTTTTATTTTTTTTTAATTCAGCAAAGTTATTGCACATGTAAATTCTAGTGTTAATTGTGTGGTCATTTGGTCGTTTTTCCCAGTGAAAACATACACCACGCTTCAACAACAGAATCACTGTATGCACTATGGTTTTGGCTGCATCACATTCAAATAAACCGATAACTGATTATACATGGAACTAAACCGAATCTCTAATTAACTATATCTGCAATCACTTTGTTACAGTAATTATCACTTGTTTCAACTGTCAAATATTTCACGTCTGGGAAGAAAAAAGATCTTTTCTTCCAGTAACACACACACACACACACACACACACTGATGTTAAGTAGTGCGGTTGTGTTTCCCTGCGTGCTCGAGCCCTCCTCGTGAACCCTGAGCCACTGTTCGGGGAGACGTAATGGGGTTGATGTTGGCAGGCCATCACACAGGAACTCAGAGAGCTCTCTGTCGGCAATCATGGATCCTCCGTCTGCAGTACACAGCGCTGCTGTAAAGACATCCTTTATCCAGCCTCAGCTCCACTCAGACGCATGTGCGGAGCTCTCAAACCTTGGCACATGCATGCATTAGAGATCTCAGCAGTCTATGGTATATAAAATACTAGAAATATTCGTCTATATTCACTTTTTACACATATAGAAGTGATTGTTTTCTGGATCACTTCTTTAAATTTCTATTTACTGCAAGGAAAAAGTAGTTTTTTTCCCCTTGTGGATTACTTACTTGTTTTTTAATTGCTTTGTCTATTTCAACATCAGTTTGTCATTTGCTACATTTCCCAGTTTTCTCTGCATTCATGGGATCCTATTCATGGTTATTTACAAAATTATTTGGGCTGCTCCCTGATAGTCGAAGATTTGAATCATCAATCAGAGACCCCTCAGCTGACCGAGTATCTTCAGGTCGAGCATTCTTCTTTTTTCCCCTTTGTCAGTCAGTGTGAAATACAGTTACATCAGTGTTTCCCAACCTTTGTTCCTTGGAAAATCCCCACTACTTGTATCTAAGGAAAGCTGAGCCCCCCTCCCAGCCCACACACACACCGAAAGAATAAGTATTTATTCCAAAGCTTTACTGTACAATAAAATAGTTTCCGTTCTTAGAACATTTACCTTTGGTAATTGTCTCTTTTTGAGTAATAGCCTAACATGCTTTTTTTAGCAACCCAACAGAGCAGCTGATACACGCTCACTCTGATTCATTATCACAGAGGTCACACAGCAGGGTTTTATACAAGTCCTTAGAAACTTTAGAATCCAATTATCTGAATTTTACACCTTAAAATGTTTTTAAAAATGTAAATACAATTAATACAATGGCAATACAATTTGGACAGGTCTTAAAAATTTAATTATGGAGGGAACATTACATCTGTAAAAACTGGATTTAACTGAAGTCTTGCTTTTACATGTTTCTGAGAAAAAATATTGTAAATTGTATTTATCACACTGTAACAACTACAAAAAAATAACACTGGACCAACTGTGCTTATACTTTTTTGCCAGTATGAATGTGAAATAGACCTTAGATCTACCATGCTGTTAAAAAGTCTTAACTTTAACTTGCTGAAACCTGCAGAAACCCTGCAGAGGTATGGCTGACTTTTGAATAAATTGTGATTTAAGTTAATGTGCAACTCAAACAATTTTGAGGACCTCAGAGCAGATAATGTTTTGGGGACCGCCCTGTGATTTCTAGTGCCCCCCTAAGGGGGACCCAGACCTTAGGTTTGGAACCAGTGAGTTACAGGATAAAACAGATCAGAACTTACAAAAAATGCACAGGGGGAACATACACTGTAAACAGCATTTTTATAGGTGTGGTTAGTGTCTACTGAATCCATGCATTATCAATCCATGCCATCACTGCCTTTAGTTTTCTGACTTTCTAATAAATTTGCTGAATGTGCAGTTTCTTCAGATAGCGTCAACATTTCCCTCTGACATTGTGTCATTGTACTTTATATCCACATCCCTCTTTGTGTCAAGCCCACAGACACAGGGCCTTATAATGCCGTCTTTCATGTTGTGTGTTTTGCTAACCCCGTCCACCCCGTCGGTGGGATGAGGAGCACGTTGTTGCTCAAAATGATTCATTATCTTAAGCCCTTTGCTTACAGAGTAGTTTTATATTTCACGGTAAAATCACTTACCTGTTTCGAATACCTGCTGATGTGCTTCAAGTTGGAGCACTTCTCTTAAATGGATGTGGAGTGTTTTGGAATGAAACCATTAAAATGTTTGGTGAGAGTGAGATCCAAAGAGCTGCACAGCAACTCCTATTCATAAAGTCCAGTCCAGCAGAGCCCATTGATAAAAAGCAGGTCTCATTGAAGAAGGAGCGAGTGGAAGCGGATGAAAGGGAAAAGATGAGGTCAGTGAAACTGATTAAAGAACAGTTATGGGTTTTTTTCTGTTACAAAACAATTTATATCCATTTGGAACAAACAAGGCATCATTGCGTAAAGGTCAGTATGATGTACCTCACAGACAACTACACAAGTGCACTTAGTAGAGTGCAGATCCCTGCCAGGCAGCAGATGGTGAAGCACCTACTGCAATGCTACCACAGTGGCTAGATGCAAGTAGCTGAGATTTGCAAAGTTCCACCAACATTAACATGATCCCTACATATGTTGTCCCCAGCTGAAACAAGATCTCTGAAGCAGTTCTCGATCACTTGTGGCCCCTAGTGGCCGATTTAAGAAGAGTGAGAAGAATTACTGCCAGATGTCTGTCGCCACCAACCAGTGAAGTTGCAGTTTTCATTCATGTCTTTCCAGACTCATATAATCAGTGGTGGAAAGAGTACTGAAAATAATATTATATAATATCATACTATAATATTACTCAATTACAAGTAAAAGTACTGATGTTACTTAAGTAAAAGTGCATGTAAAGTGCAAAAACTTCTCAGAGTATTAGTTACTTTTTACAGTTGATGTTAAATCAGTCCCTCCAGGAAGTTGTGATGTTGATGATTCATGCATATTCAACCAGCCTCCATGAAAGTCTGCACAGCCTTGCAATTTATGTCCAATCACTGCAACTCTTCTGCAAATTTGACTAATCATTTTAGCTTCCCGTGAGTTCCAACAATTAAAGAAGGATTGTTATTGACATCAGTGCTCTGTGCACTTTTCTATTTTATAATTTGGTTTTTGCTATCTTGACTTAGTGTGATCTCCAAAAAGATTTTGCTTCTTTGAACAAATAAAGCAGAAGTTATTAGAATTGTTCTAATCCTGAACCTTTTTGGTTACTTAGAGCCCTCAGACCAGGATGTGGTTTTATTCTCCCTGAGACAAGATTTTTTGAATTATGCAAAAAAAGGGAACTTTTTTCTTGCAATATGCATCACAATTTTGTGTTAGAAAAGTTGCTGTGAAAATGGGCATTTTACACCGAAACAATCCCCTGGAAGTGATAATAATAACAAAGTACAGTTATTCATTCAGTATAAGGACTCAACATTAGGGTAGTAATCCCCCCCCCCCCCAAAAGGAAGACTTTGTGCAGCAGCTTAACACTCATTTAATACATAGTGTTTATATATTTTGTCCTGAATACGGATGCCAGGGTCCAGGTAGCCCTGAAACACATCCATTAAAACAGTGTGTGTTATTCCAGTCCCTCACTGCCTGAAGTTGGATAGCATCAACATCCACAGAAAAACAATAATACGCCTGGAAATTAAACAAACTAGCAAAACTTTTATTGCACGCAAACGTTTTGATATTACCTCTGCCTCAGAAAAGCAGCCTATTCAACTCTGGCTCCCGGCAGACTCCCGAATTACACTCCGTGTGTGTGTGTGTGTGTCTGTGTGTGTGTATGTGAGTGCGTGCGTCGTGCAACTACATGGTGAAAAGCAGGACTGTTGATCTTGGTGTAAGATGCCAAACAGTTCTATAAAGGGACTTTTGAGGGTCTTACTGGGCACCGGGCCAGTCTGTCTGTGCCCTTGGGATGCCATATTGTGAAAGTGTGTATGTGTGTGTGTGCCTGTGTGTGTGTGTCTGCGTGTGTGTGTGTGCCCTTGGGATGTCGTAGCATGAGGGCAACAGGAGAGGTTGGAGACCACTCAAAATAAATGATACAATTATGCTTTTATTTTGTCTCATACCTTTTTCTTTTGCTTTGCCTGCTGTACGTTTGCCTGTGTGTCTGTCTCACACAGGAAGATGGGTATCTGTCACCAACAATGACTGGGGCAGATTCGGAGTATAATAATATTTGACAAAGATCTAATGCAGTGGTGGACTCAGGCTGTCTGAGGGGCAGGGGCAGAAAAAAAGGGGATCAGAGGGCACTTTTTCATGTTTTGTTGGCTGACAGGGGTCCCTCAAGGGCACTTTCTCATGTTTTGTCCATTGAAAGGAGACCCTAGAGGGCACTTTATCATGTTTTGCCCACTAGAAGCCATGCTTAGAGGGCACTTTATCATATTTTGTCCACTGAAAGGGAACCCTAGAGGGCATTTTATCACATTTTGTCATCTGGAAAGGAACTGCACGTTGTTTTGCCCACTGGAAGCCACGTGTAGAGGGCAATGTCGCATGTTGTCATGGAAATTGGGCAACTCTAAACTCAATTCCTGGTACTTTATTGCATTTTGTCCAATGGAAGGGAAACCTAGAAGGCACTTCATCACTTTTTGCCTACTGGAACGGCACCCTAAAATTGAGTTTTGTCTGTCACAACGAAGAAGACACTTCTGCTTTTTGCTTAAAATATGGGGGCATCGGCGGGGGCAATTGCCCGCTGTAAGGTGTTATGGCTAGCAGCTGCCTCACATATCCAGCAGGGACAGAGTTGTGTTTCTGGCCACCCAATCAATACATGTTCAAGTAATAAAATTCACTAACTCTCTAGCTTGCCTGATATATATTACCCTCTTCACCAGCTACTTCCTGCTGTTAAGTGTTGGGCAGGTACAGCGGGTTTATCAGAATGGTCTTGACAAAAACAACTGACTGCAGTAGCTGGAAATGGGATTGATAGTAATGGTGACAGTGAACCAAGACAGTAATGGTGGAGGTAAAACCACAACAATGAGCTGCAAGGTGCTAAAGCACTCTGCATAGCTGAGAGGAACTGTTGAGTCAGGTGATAACCTCATGGCAACTCCCCATGACTTCATCACTGCTAGTGACACCTGTTACATTACACATGGTAACTTGATCCATTGTTATTACAAAAATATTGCTTAGTGCAGAAGATTAACTGCAAGTTTTGGAACATTAGTTTCTGTTACACATAGTTACTCCTGGTGAAATCCCTTAAAAGCTCCAACACATACAATGTGGACCAACTGATCTGAACATTTTTTAGCTGGGAATAAAATCCAGGAAACATTTAAAGAAAAATTAATAAATATATTTTTAGACAGGCAGCAAAACGTTAAGGTAAGTACCTGAACATCTGTGAACCTTTTCAAAACAAGGTGTAAAAATCTGCTTGTTATGGTGGAGAGAAATTGACAAAGAAGACCAGATTTTGAGAACTAAAAAAAAAAGATAGAAAAACATCCATGAAAATGTTTACATAGGCAGGCTAATCAATCTCGAATGTTATCCAGATTAGATAAGTCCTCATCAAAAACATAACGAGGCCCAAGAACAAAATTGCAGTATTTGAGGACTCCAGCCTCAGCTGCTAACAGGCTAATGAACTTGTGAACCGTGGGGCTTGAGCAACTCCCCAAACAAGGCAGTGATTGAGCGGAACTGACGGTGACGTGCTTCACCTTCACTTAGCCTAACGGACACTTGACTGAGCCCCAGGGGCCGCCTCTGAGGAAGGGGGTCAGTGTTTACCGTTGTTTGCCCGTCACTCTGCGCAGCTCCTGCAGGTTCCCCCTCACTCTAAACTCCCAGAAAGGATCGCTAAGCCAAACAACTGAGGCCTGCAGCTCCGGCTGTTGATGTTTACTCTGCCGGGACCCTGCCTTCAGTCCATGGCAACGCAGATACCATTTTGGAGATTGGGGGGGAAAATATTTTCCCAAGCAGGCTGACTCGGGGCAGAATAAACACCTCGGTTTAGGGGTGCACACGCCATCGAAAGAATCCCACCTCAGTCAAGGAAAATGGTCATGAGAGATGAAGGTAAACAGAAAGAGAAAGGAGGAGATC
Source organism: Lutjanus campechanus (assembly GCA_027495735.1). Taxonomy (NCBI): domain Eukaryota; kingdom Metazoa; phylum Chordata; class Actinopteri; order Lutjaniformes; family Lutjanidae; genus Lutjanus; species Lutjanus campechanus. The sequence goes on along the minus strand of JAJHUR010085705.1, from coordinate 10,517 downwards.
TTAGAAATTGTGATATACATTTAAAAAGATATTTTAAACTAGGCTTAAGTTTCTGTAGAAATAGTCAAACAGAATTGTTGCCTTAAAAGTGTTAAATAACAATTTCAAACTGTTCCTGATTACATATTAAAAGTTCTTTGAAATACTGTTGAAAGTATGGTAATATGCGATATACGCAGCTAAACAGAATTGTGCTAGTTAGAGGGAGAAAACACACACACACATGAAAAGTTTGATAGCACTCTCATGTCTGTATATTAAGGAATGAGTTACTATTGAGGTACTATTTCCAGTCTTTATGCTAAGCTAAGTGTCCCAGTGACAATTGAGCAAGCTTGGTACTTTGATCAACTTCCTCATTTTCCAGTAAAAGAAGCAGTATTGCATCTTAGTAAACTTCCTGTGTTGGATCAATAAAATTTACTAGCTAGCTAATATTAGCAAAAGGCTAACTAACTAACCAGTTAATGATTGACATAGATTAGCTGGCTAATTAGCTAGTATTTTGCTAATCTTAGCTAATTTAAGATGTGAGCCGACGTCACTTCTACAGGAAAAGCATTAAGTTGGCCATAGTACCAAGCTCTCTCAATTGTCATTGGAGCACGGGGTGAAAAGGGGTGGGGCTTACTGAGGGTCAATTAGCTAGCTGAAAAAACTTGATACTTTGGTCAACTTTGTCCTTTTCTTGTGAAAGCAACAGATTCACATTTAGGAGAATTTTCTGGGTGAGGGATCAATAAAGTTTGTCTTATCTTATTTGAGGTTGGTTGTTATTATCAAAACACTAGCTATCTAGCTAGCCAATGTTTAGAGTTAGCAAGTGTTTTGCTAACATCAGCTAACTTAAGATGCGACCCTATTTCACTTTTACAGGAAAAGGAGAAAGTTGATCAAAGTATCGAGCTTTCTGAACTGTTATTGAAGCACAGAGCGAAAAGACGCAGAACTTAGAAAGGGTCAATTAGCTTAGCTTAGCATAAATACCATTAAAAGTTTTTTTTAAATCTGCCTACCAAAACATCCTAGTATTTTTCCCAAAGTGTTTACCAAAGTTTTCCTCTTAGAAAGGAATAGATGAGGGAAAACTCTAGGTTTTCATTTCAGCAGTTGGTATCCATGATTAATCCCCACTTGATCAAAGATGAGTTCAGTCACTGTATTCTTCGGTCACATGGTTAAACATGACCTCTGTAAAGGATGGCTGCTCAAGCTGCCAGTGGAGTATACTAATACATGATGGTGGTTCCCCAGTCTAGTTAGCACCAGAAACTTTACTTAACTGGTTCATTTTTTTAGCATTTTCAACTAGACACAAAGTATCAAAAAAAGTTCAGTAAGAACTGCTGGATTCAAACCCGAGAGTCAATGATAAAGGCTGGGAACAAGTCATAAAGCAAAACACCTCAGGGGTTGAGGTCGCAGGTTCACAGGCATTAATCACAGCTGTCCGGCTAATGGCGACAGCAGCACTCGGGGCCAGGTTTGATCAACAGAATCGCATGTGACTGTTGTCCCGGGGAAGTTGTCTCCCTCAATAACAAGTGCTAAATGGGCTCTGTTGGACGAGCTGTCTCATACACACACTGACGCTTTAACTGAGGGAAGCCTTTACTGCGTAAGCTGCTGTGTTTGGGCTATATCTTTAAAGGGTAATTCCAGTTCATTACAACTTAGGCCTTATGTAGTGTTGGTCATCATTTCTTTCTGTTATGATTGTGCACAACTACAGCAGGTATGATATGTCAAAGTGGACAGAGGAAGTCGATCCTCTGTGATCGATGTCTACAATGGACAGTTTGAGTAATATCAATATAGCAAATGAAATAACCCTCACGTTTATTTTCCTTGATACAGACCTCATACCTATACACTTAATGTAGGTTAATGGTCTCATAGTTATGAACAGCACTGTCCATCACTCAGCACTGTCCATCACGCAGCCTGGATATTTGGTCTTACGACTTTTTACAAATAAGATGAGGTGGACTGTGTATAGCCTAAAAGACAAAGCCCAGGGCTTATCAAGTCCGTGAAGTAAATCAAATACATTGGCACTGAACAATCTGCAGGTATGTTCTGTGTCAACATTTTGGGACTGGACAGATTATCTCAACAAGGCGTAAACCTGGAGAGGATAATGTGTTCGCTTGCGTTGTGTGTGTGTGCATTCTCAACAGATTTAGAGCTTGTCCGCAGCTAATCTTACATACTACTGGACTGATCAGCCTAATTTATTTTGTGCACATTCATGACTGTATGCTGAAGGACGTCTGTGATTCTGACTTTTTGAAAAACCTTAAAATACCTTTTTTTGTGCCTCGACACCGGGGACTGGCATGACCTGGAAGGTCATCCCATTCTTGTGAACACAATATATATGAAGAATGCCTTGAGGGATTTTTTTTTTTTAAACTTGGCACAAATGACCAGTTAAACTCAAAAATTAACAAATTAGATTTTGGTGGTAAAAGGTCAAGATCACTGTGACTTTTTAGTCTATCGAATGGAAATGTTCAGTTAATGTACATTTTGTTTTGCTGATTTTGGAGGAAATTCAGTCACAATTTGCATTACATTTGAATAGAAACCCGGCTGTCCAATAAAGTTCTGTGTTTGGCTTCATGATCTCATTCGGTTGCTTACTTCTGTCGTGTTTTTCTCTGAGGTCTGTGAAACAGGTTAGGCTGCAGAGAGCCTGATCTGTTTTAGTCCTCTTCCCTCAGTGATATTTTCTACTTCTGTGGGCTGTAACACCATGTCTGCATGGTGTCTGTGACCTTCCTCTGGCATCTCCCCAGAGCCCCGTTCTCTCATCTGTTCTTCTATCCTTCCCTTGATTCTGTTCTCTTCCCTTAATCGCCTCTTCTCGTGACCAACGCTAAAAAAAAATTCAAAATATTTATCCGCCCTTCATCTCTGCTCAGGTGTTACCCCAGTCTCACAAGCCTTTATAGCCCATTAACATTCTGCCTCTCTTCATGACCCTGCAGGTTATTTCGCCCATACCATTTTCAGAGGAAGGGATTTGGTTAAATAATATTTTAAGTCTCTCTCCCTTTCCGTCCCTCCCCTTGTGTAGTTCGAATCCCTCAATCCAAGAACAATTGGCCGCCGTGACAAAAGCACAAGGAGGGAAAATGAAAGAAAATAAATTGATGGTGGAACGATAACATACTTCGCAGACGTGGAGGTGGGGAGAAGATCAGCGAAGGTTTATAATGGCAGAAATAAATCATGCTGTGCTTGTTCATGTCAGCGGCCTGTTTAAATTCAAGTCTCTTTATATAAAGCTTGAAGAAAAGTCCGCGTTCGTCCCGACTCTGTTAGTGGCTGAGGGGTGATTGAGGGTGAAAGGGTGGTGTTGGGTTGCAGGTACGACGTTGCAGCTCATTTAATGAAGAAAAATAATGTTATCATACAAAAATAAGGAGCTCAAACTGCGCGGTGGGCTCTGACAAATGGCAGTGACAAATGTTCGCAAAACAAAGGCAGTTGGCGATGACAAGATGACTTAGATCATTGGAGAATGGTTTCCATCTTTTATACTCAAGCTATTCTTTGATTTAAACTCCATCCCAGTTCCTTTTAACGTCCAGAGACATCCATTGTTAGGGTTTCTTTTATTGTAGCATAGTCACAAAAAAACAAACAATGAAAGTGCAATATGTAAAAATTGGCCAGCTGTTGAATTCATACGACGGAAGTAACAAAATTTGTTATGTAGGCCATGTAACAAATAGGCATTATGTTTAATAGTGAACTGTGAGACTGGAGGCACCTGGAGGAGAAGTAAAAACAAGCGATTACAGATTATACATTTGTTTAGAGAACATCCATCTGAGAACATTTTAGCCAGGAAACCCATCTGAAACATATGCTATATGTATAATTAGCTCAAAATGGTATGGTCCAGCCACACAGAGCAGAGTGGAAACACTCTCACTGGAAAAACTAAAATCAGAATCTTACCTTTCTCCTGGAGCTGTCTCATTGGATTAACTAATAAAAGTAACTGCATAATTCATTTTTTATTCACTTAAAATTAGAGAATTATTTAAAAGGTTGAATTTTTAGAGACACATTTGACTAAATAGGTTAAAACTCTGGAAATTTAAAAGCCCAGCGTGTAAGATTTACAGGGATTTATTGGCAGACTATGGCAGAGATGGAATATAATATTCAAGTATGTTCATTAAAGTATGTTTTCATTAGTGTATAATCACCTGAAAATAAAAAACAAAATGTTGTGTTTTTGTTACCTTAGAATGAGTCATTTATATCTAAAGGGAGCAGGTCCCCTTCCACGGAAATCACCACGTTGCACCGCCATGTTTCTACAGAAGCCCAGAATGGACAAACCAACCACTGGCTCTAGATACAGCAATTCATATTTTGGCACTTTCATAACCAATACAGGTTCCCTAAAGAGGAAAAGGACCATCCAGATTTTTAGCAGCGCTAACTTTGAAAACTTCTGTGATGTTATAGGGGTGTGTTAGTAGCCACGGCACGGCTAACCTGCACGTACAGGTTTTGGAGCATCATATGCTGCCATCCAGACGACGTATTTTTCAGGGACGTCCCTGTTCATTTCAGCAAGACAATGCCAAGACACATTCTGCCTGTGTTATAACAGCGTAGCTTTGTAGTTAGAGTTTGGGTACTACTTTCCGAACAGTTCCCAGCACTTACTGGGTGTTGTTAAAAGAAAAGGCGATGCATCACAGTGGTAAACACCTCATCCTTTCCCAACTTTTTTTGGGAACATGTTGCAGTCATCAAATTCAGAATGAATGTATATTTACAGAAAACAATCAAGTCAGTCAGAGTGTATCAGTTTGACTATGAAATATCTCGTCTTTGTTCTATATTCGGTTGAATCTGGGGGTTTATTTTACGAGGTTTCAAAGATACCCGAGTCCCAGATTTGTTCTCGCTGTTAACACTTTTCATCCGAACTACTTTTAAGTAGTGGACAGAAATGTTGTTGAATTTTGAAAATGCAGTTGCTGTGAGTGTTATCCATTATCCCCACATTGTTTTGGGTTAGAAATAAATCTCAAGAATGGTTATCTCAAAATATCATCTACTATTTGTGCACAACAGCTGATGTAGTGATAAAATCATGGTTGGGCAACTGATTGCAACAGCCCACACTCACCCTGTACACAGTCGGTGATTCAGAGTTTGTCTCCGTCCCCTGCTGATGCCACAACCTTTACACTCATATGCCATAAAGTGGTATTCCTCCTCCTCCACATAAAATGACCATGAAACGGCAGGTCATTCTTTATTACCTTCTGCTAACAAGCCCAAACCCCGAGCCTGCACAGCCAACCATTTGGAAGTTAAAAAACAGCCCATGATTAATGATCGCTGTGACATGTCTGAGTGAACCAAATGGAGTGTGCATGTAAACGCTCCCCTGCCAGAGCCTTCACCCTCACACTTATTGTAATCATTACAGGGAGAAAAAATTAGTGGGGGGAACTGTAATGGGTTAATTACGCCACAATCGGCGGGTGTAGAAATGCAGGCCTTTTTAATTATCTCCCTCCATCATTCGACACATTTCTATTATTTTCCTTCTCTTTCTGCTCTCTGCTTTGACTGAGGTTCAGCGCTGTGAAGGAAAATAGGGGGATAATTGGGTTCATCCATCTCTCTCTCTCTCTCTCTCTCTCTAAACCCCCTCCCATCTCTCCTTCTCTCCCCAACTCCCCCTCCTACAACTTGTTTAACTCCCTCTGTCTGTATTTAAATACCCCCCAAAATTCTTGTTCAGTCACATCCCCCCTCCCTCCTCACTCCATCTACCTGCTGCTAACCAGTTATTCTGTTTCAGTCACTCTTACCAACACTCACCAACTGTATTGTTTGACAGGGCCTCTCTTGTCACTTTCTGACTGCCAGTAAACAACAGAAATTTGTCTAAAAGCTGCTATGTGCTGGGATGCACAACCAGTAAATTAAGTTTTTATCAGCTGCTGAACCAAAAAAAAACGAGTCTTTAAGAAGATAAAAGTTGACAGACGTGAGGCGTCAGCAGGATGAATGAAGAAACTGTGGGATCCTGACACTCAGTAGTGTTATGTCTATTACAGTTGCTAATTTGACCAGACAAACTGTAGAAATTTAAGATAAATCAGCTATAAGTTTACTGATTTCGTCAGTTTTACTTTTCCTCTCTGGTAAAATAAGGTGCTAAAATAATCCATTGATGCCGAAATGTAATGTTTTTAGCGAGCTGCAGTCACTTTGTTCGCGTTTAACCACTCTTTTGTTTTATTGTACGTCCCTACTTCTGTTTTTTTCCTCCATCCCCTCCATCTATCCATCCATCCCCTCTTCTCCCAGGGACAGGGAGGATTACAACATCTGTATAACGTGACGTGAGACGTGTGGCCCCGCGATGCCCCTGGAGATCGCTAACACTCTCAAACTCGCACACATACTAGGGTCCATGTCAAAAGGCTCCCGGAGATGATTTCTCGAGGCTTTGCAATCACACCAGCCTGACATCCACTGAAGCTTTTAATCTCCGCACATTAATGAAGTGTCCCGTCTAATTTCCCCGTTCGTCTGATGATCAGGAGGTGGAGGAAGGACAGAGAGCGGTCAGAGGGAAAATCACCAGCGGCAGCAGCTCCACGTTAGCTGATAGACATTTAGGAAAGAGGACAGGAGCTTCTCATCCACAGGTGTGTGTGCACAGATTAGTGTTTGTGTTGTAAAAGAAAGAGCTTGTGAGATGGACATCTGTCCAGGATTGTCATTGAAACTGGAAGGAGGACTGATCTATCGAGGAAATATCCTGGAAATATCTAAATAGAAGCCAGGGATTTTTTGTTGTTAACACATACTAGAGTAAAAGTTTGTTCTTACTAATGTTGCATTGCTGGATTTCTGGCTTATGTTCAGGTTTGGTTATAGTGCTGAAAAGAGCTGTTTGGTCTAATTTTCATGCATTTCTTAAATTTGCTGCAGTAGTCATTACCAGCCTTAATGTTCAAATCAAACTGAAGCCAAACTGGCTTTCGTTGGATTGTTACAACAGACGGTGGTGGATGGAGCTCAACACACTGCAACATTAGAAACACAAGTAAATCTTTACCACTTTTGCAGCACATGTAACACAGTCATATAAATAAAAGAAAAAGGTAACAGACACATTTACTTATTTGACAACTGAGTTACAACAGAAGAACTTTCTAAAATGTGATTGGAATTAGTTAAATTAGTTAATCTTTTTCTTTTGATTTTTGGACTTATGGGCGGATGTCAGGTTGCATGGGCACTGTTAAAGTTTTGGTCCTGTTATTATATTGTCATTTTGTATCTTTTAAATGTTATTGTTTGACTGGTGATGCAGCAAGCAGTTTCAGGTGATCAGCAGTCAAATCAAACACTATTGATTTTGGACCTGTTGTTATCTCTGCCAGGCGTAAGTGATCACTTGCATGTATGTGTGATCAATGGACCTGCAGCTTGTCCAAAGTTAATCTCAAATACTACCAGACTGATCAGCCGAAGTTCTTTTGTGCACATTCACAGTTTCTGAAGAACCTTGCAAAACCTTGTTTATGTCTCCATGCGGATCATAGCATTCTTGTGAACGCGGTACCTCAAGAACACGTTGAGGGAATTTCTTCAAACTTGGCACAAATGACCACTTAGGCTCAAAGACGAACTGAATAGATTTTAGCGGTCAGAGGTCAAAGGCCAAGGTAACTGTGATCTCAGGCCTGACCCATTCTTGTGAACACAATATCTCAGGAACGCTTTGAGGGAATGTCTTCCAACGTCTTGGAATGTCTTCACGGATGAACTGATTAGATTTTGGTGGTCAAAGATCAGCGCGACCTCACCTCCATCCCACTCTCGTGAACGCAATATCTCAGGAACGCTTGAAGGGAGTTTCTTCAAAATATGGTACAAACATTCACTTGGACTCAAGGATGAACTGATCAGAATTTGGTGGCCAAAGGTCAAAGGTCACCGTGTCCTCACAAAACACATTTGAGGCCATAACTTAAGAATTCATCTGCTAATTATGACAAAATTTTACACAGACGTCTCATAGAATACTAGCAGTGCTTGAGAGTAAATATAACTCATGTCATGTAATTAAATTACAAAATAAAAGTAGATCTCTGTTCTCGTGAGTGCACTCTCAGTCTCAAGGTAGAATAGTTACATAATGGGGCTTTAAGTTGCAGTGTGCTGAGCTTTCTCAGCCTGTAACTGTACAGTAGCAATTACTGAAATGTTAATGAGATCTGCAAAGTTCTGGTTTTTGTATTGTATTGAATTCTGGGAAGTCAAATTAACAGTGTACAGAGACTGAGAACAGGTAAAAAAAAGCGGCGAGTACACTAAACAGATTCAGTTTACGTTCAAATGAAAAAAAGTCAGTAGCCAGTATGGCAGGTGACCATTATTGATTTATCCGCCGAAAACAATTTTTACTGGCACGAAGCTCTTGGCAGGTGGGGGTCCGCTTGCGTGTATCATCTTTTTATATATCAGGAGTGTGGGTGTGAGTTCGAGAACCAGCCTCTGCCTGCGCTGAGCTGCAGAAACCCACTCCTGTGCCCAATTCAGCAGAAGAAACACAATGAAAACATTCAGCTGTGCTCCTCAAGATTGTTTTTGGCCACAGGAGCCCTGTAGGAGGAAACACAAGCCCACCTCTATACCACTTTGTGTCTGCTGAAATGTATGCATTTTTTTTTCTTCCCGTCTGCGGCTGAAATCGTGCCGCATGCCAAAATATTATTCAATTAAAAACTCCACTTTACAGGACGCAGTTGCAACCGATTTTGTGCACCCACGATGTGACAAGGAAATGTAGCTAATTGCTTAACTCTTATTATTGATACAGTTTTTCATGTTTTAACAAGGTTTTCGCCAGTGTTAGCGATGGTGACGACGGTGGAAAATGAACCTGGGCTCGGTGTTTTTCAGTCTGCTAGGCCTTGTCCTGGGCAGCGTTGCGGTCAAACCTCAGTCCATAGAAAGTGATGATTAGTTTGTCTTATTTAACCGCTGACCAGAGGAATCCGCAGGAGTTCCAGTAAGTGGGGCTTTAGACACTGAGGAGAAGATTAGTGTTTAATTTCACTGTGAACCACCTGTCTGTCGGCCAAAAGTTACTCTTTCCCTCTCTCCTTTTCTACCTGTCTCATCGTCGGGGATCTCTCAGGCGTTAAAATCCATCCAAACCTCGTCCCTTTTGAGAATATTCCACATGGGCTCGTGTAAAATGTGCCGCTTCTCAACCTTGTTAATTACAGCTCTGATGACGGGAAACAGACCTCTTCAAGTCGGCATCAGTTTGTGACCAGATAAAATTAGGTTAGAAGTGAAGCAAGTGTGCAAAAATAGAGCCAAGGCGTGCGTTTTTTTTTCCACATAAGCCCAGAAGAGCAGGTTAGGACATCCTCATTGAGAAAAACTGAAGCAATCAGCTGTTCAACCGCTCGCACGCATCACTTCCAGTTAGAAAGCGGTGTGACGCACGCGTGCATGCTGAAACACTTGACCACTAATATCTATTAGTCAACCATAACTGAACACACAGTCAAGATTAGATTGATTTTATGAATATTTTCATCACGTTGAACATGAGACTGACGCAGCAGTCAGTCAACATGTGCACTCCTGCTCCCTGACTGTCTGTCTGCTGCACTCACAAACGCCTCTCACTGCAAAAAACTGCTCTCTGCATGATCGTGGGCTTTAGCTTTAGTGGTGATTTTCAAAAGATTAAAAGAACAGATTATAGGAACTGTGACCTGCCTATATTTTCTCACGCGGAGAAAAAAAATGTGGCAGAGAATCAGCCTGACACTAAAGGCTGAATTGGGGGTGCTTGTGTAAGTGCGGCGCTGTCTATAGTGTTGAAAGCAGGGGAAGTTCGTAGATAGACAATGTGTTCATTTTTTGTGGCTGTATATAGAACTTTCGGCCCTAATTCAATATCCCCCTTTGTGCAGAATCCACAAACTCTTCGAGGGTCCACAGGACAGGGGATATCACACACGGTACAGATTGTAATGCCTTGTTTGTGATGCCACTTGTTTAGTTTTGCTTAGTTTTAACAGTGAGCACCTATAAGTGAAGTTGGTCTGGCTGGGTGACCATCTCAAGGTCCACTGCACGGCACTGTGCTTCCTTTTCCAAAATTGATAAGCTTATTTCTGTCATCTATAGCATACATATACGCATCGTGTGTCGCTGTCCGTGTTGCAGTGTTTGCTAGGATGTAAGCTAGCCTTAGCTTCAGTCTTGTAGCATTAATGTTATATCACGTAAGCAGCCGTTCAGCAACTTTACATGTTTAATACGCTTTGACAGGGTTCTCATTTTAAAATGTGTCACATGGAAACATTAAAAAGTCAGCTGGAGACGGACTTCTCAGCTGAATCGAGGAGTTTAAGCATCAGCTTACATTAGCTAGCCACACTAATGAAATCTGCAAGCGAGAGTCATCACTTCGCTGACAAAATCCA